>CM055899.1:40363644-40493644 GCA_029582155.1 Panopea generosa
GGTAATTATACGTGCATGGTGTGCCTTAAATAAGGTATTGGCACACCTATCGTTTTTTTCCAGCCATGGTTAATAAATTAATAAAGCAATTTTAAAGTTTGAAAGACAAATGCAACTAAATGCTTAATTTAATAATATTAAGGCAATACGAGCCATCAATTTACTTTGTTGTTTTCAAATATATAAAATATTTGATAATGAAAATTAATATTGTTGTTGAATTAATAAACGTTTCCAAGTGACAAACATTTATTGTCTATGGGGTGATGTTGTGTTGAACAGGTGTTTGTTCTAAGAAATAACATGCACTTATTTTTTGTTTATTCTCTCTTTCTCATACTTGTTTCTCATTTACTGTATTCCAAAGTATTTTTGTCTTCTAATTTGCTATCTATATTATGTTATAAAGAGTTATATAGCCAATGTTAAATTTGTAAATGTAACCTTTGAGGGGATGGACAGTAACTAATACAAAAAATGTCAAATCCCTTTGCGGTAAATTTTGGCAAAAAAATGTGCAAATTACAATAATAGCTCATAAACATATTTTTCGTAAACCACGAGTTTTATAAACCTAAATTATTGTTTTAGATTTAACATAACTCATTTTCATATTGCAAATAAAAATTTCGAGTTTTGATTGGTCAACGAGCAATAGAAGAGACGAATCGATGTCGTAATATATATTCGTAACTATTTGACTTAATCTGGATTATTCTTCAAAACAAGATCGGTTACACCACTTAGAAATGTAATTCGGCTTATATTTTACCGTTTAGCAGACAGGGTTATTCTGTATAACTCCCCACCAACTTCCAGGTTTCAGAACCATTTATTTGTCACATGTGAAATGGCAAATGTTGTTTTAAATAATAATCCTTTACACTTGGATTTGAATCTAATGGGTATCAAATGTTAAACAAGGTATACATATTTTCATCTTTTTGTTTTATTTTATGGTGTATGTACACATGAGAAACCACACCATTCGTCTACTCGTGCCATTGTTGGAGGTTGTTACCCTTCAGCCAACGATTGGAAATAGTACTCTGAAAATAACAAAATACACACTTGCAAGCAATCGTTTTTATTCTGCTATACAATTATAAGCAATCATGGTTATTCTGCTATACAATTATTAGCAATCTTTGTTATTCTACTATACAATTATAAGCAATCTTTTTTACTCTGCTATATAATTATTAGCAATCATGGTTATTCTGCAATATAATTATTAGCAATCTTTGTTATTCTGTTATACAATTATTAGTAATCTTTTTTTACTCTGCTATATAATTATTAGCGATCGTGGTTATTCTGCAATGCGATTATAAGCAATCTTTGTCATTCTGCTATACAGTTATTAGCAATCATAGTTAT
Source organism: Panopea generosa (assembly GCA_029582155.1). Lineage (NCBI taxonomy): Eukaryota > Metazoa > Mollusca > Bivalvia > Adapedonta > Hiatellidae > Panopea > Panopea generosa. The sequence continues at coordinate 40,365,025 of CM055899.1, forward strand.
TCTACTATACAATTATTAGCAATCTTTGTTATTCTGCTATACAATTATTAGCCAATTTTTTTACTCTGCTATATAATTATTAGCAATCTTTTTTACTCTGCTGTATAATTATAAGCTATCGTGGTTATTCTGCAATACAAATATTAGCAATCTTTGTTATTCTGTTATACAGTTATTAGCAATCATGGCTACTCAACTAAACGATTACTAGCAATCTTTGTTATTCTACTATACACTTATTAGCCATTTGTTTACGCTGCTATATAATTAATAGCAATCATGGTTATTCTGCAATACAATTATTAGCAATCTTTGTTATTCTGCTATACAATTATTAGGAATCTTTGTTATTCTGCTATACAATTATAAGCAATCTTTTTTACACTGCTATATAATTATTAGCAATCGTGGTTATTCTGCAATACAGTTATTAGCAATCTTTGTTAGTCTGCTATACAATTATTAGGAATTTTTGTTCTTCTGCTATACAATAAGTAGCAATTATGGTTATTTTGTTATACAATCATTAGCAATCTTTGTTTTTCTGCTATACAATTATAAGCAATCTTTGTTATTCTGCTATACAATAAGTAGAAATCATGGTTATTCTTTAAACAATTATTAGCAATCTTTGTTATTCTGCTAAACAATAAATAGCAAGCATGGTTATTTTGTTATACAATCATAAGCAATCTTTGTTATTCTACTATACAATTATTAGCAATCTTTGTTATTCTACTATACAATTAGTAGTAATCATGGTTATTCTGCTATACAAATATTAGCAATGTTTGTTATTCTGCTATGTAACTAAATGCTTAATTTAATAATATTAAGGCAATATGAGCCATCAATTTACTTTTTTGTTTTCAAAAATAGAAAAATATTTGATAATGAAAATAAATATTGTCGAATTAATAAACGTTTCCAAGTGACAATCCTTTTCTGTCTATGGGGTAATGTTTTTTTAGGGATTTTTGTTGAACAGGTGTTTGTTCTAAGAAATAACATGCACTTATTTTTTGTTGATTCTCTCTTTCTCATACTTGTTTCTCATTTACTGTATTCCAAAGTATTTTTGTCTTCTTATTTGCTATCTATATTATTTTATAAAGAGTTCTATAGCCATTGTTAAATTTGTTAATGTAACCTTTGAGGGGATGGACAGTTACTAATACAAAAATGCCAAACACCTTTGCGGTAAATTTTGGCAAAAAAAACAACAAACTGTGCAAATTACAATATTAGCTCATAAACATATTTTTCGTAAACCACGAGTTTTATAAACTTAAATTATCGTTTTAGATTTAACATAACTCATTGTCATAATGTAAATAAAAAATTCGAGTTTTGATTGGTCAACGAACAGTACAAGAGACCAATCGATGTCGTTATATATATTCGTAACTATTAGACTAAATCTGGATTATTCTTCAAAACAAGATCGGATACACCTCTTAGAAATGTAATTCGGCTTCTATTTTACCGTTTAGCAGACAGGGCTATTCTGTATATTTCCCCACCAACTTCCAGGTTTCAGAACCATTTATTTGTCACATGTGAAATGGCAAATGTTGTTTTAAATAATAATCCTTTACATTTGGATTGGAATCCAATGGGTATCAAATATTTAACAAGGTATACATATTTTCATCTTTTTATTTTATTTTATGGTGTATGTACACATGAGAAACCACACCATTCGTCTACTCGTGCCATTGTTGGAGGTTGTTACCCTTCAGCCAACGATTGAAAATGGTACTCTAAAAATAACAAAATATACACTTGTAAGCAATCGTTTTTATTGTGCTATACAATTATTAGCAATCATGGTTATTCTGCTATACAATTATTAGCAATCTTTGTTATTCTACTATACAATTATTAGGAATCTTTGTTATTCTGTTATACAATTATTAGCAATCTTTTTTACTCTGCTATATAATTATTAGCGATCGTGGTTATTCTGCAATGCGATTATAAGCAATCTTTGTTATTCTGCTATACAGTTATTAGCAATCATAGTTATTCTACTATACAATTATTAGCAATCTTTGTAATTCTGCTATACAATTATAAGTAATTGTTTTTACTCTGCTATATAATTATTAGCAATCGTTGTTATTCTGCAGTACGATTATAAGCAATCTTTGTTATTCTGCTAAACAATTATTAGCAATCTTTGTTTTTCTGCTATACAATTATTAGCATTCTTTTTTACTCTACTATATAATTATTAGCAATCGTGGTCATTTTTCAATACAGTTATAAGCACTCTTTGTTATTCTGCTATACAATTATTAGGAATCTTTGTTCTTCTGCTATACAATAAGTCGCAATCATAGTTATTTTGTTATACAATCATTAGCAATCTTTGTTATTCTGCTATACAGTTATTAGCAATCCTGGTTATTTTACTATACAATTATTAGCAATCTTTGTTATTCTGCTATACAATTATTAGCGATTTTTTTACTCTGCTATATAATAATTAGCAATCATGGTTATTCTGCTATACAATTATTAGCAATCTTTGTTGTTCTGCTATACAATTATTAGGAATCTTTGTTATTCTGCTATACAATTATTAGCAATCATTTTTACTCTGCTATATAATTATTAGCAATCGTGGTTATTCTGCAATACAATTATTAGCAATCTTTGTTATTCTGCTATACAATTATTAGGAATCTTTGTTCTTCTGCTATACAATAAGTCGCAATCATGGTTATTTTGTTTTAAAATCATTAGCAATCTTTGATATTCTGCTTTAAAATTATAAGCAATCTTTGTTACTCTGCTATACAATAAGTAGAAATCATGGTTATTCTGTTAAACAAGTATTAGAAATCTTTGTTATTCTGCTATACTATAAGTAGCAAACATGGTTATTTTGTTATACAATCATAAGCAATCTTTGTTATTCTGCTATACAATAATTAGCAATCTTTGTTATTGTACTATACAATTAGTAACAATCATGGTTATTCTGCTATACAAATATTAGCAATCTTTGTTATTCTGCTATCAATTATTAGCAATCTTTGTTATTCTGCTATACAATTAGTAGCAATCATGGTTATTCTGTTATAGAATCATTAGCAATATTTGTTATTCTGATATACAATTATTAGCAATATTTGATATTCTGATATACAATTATTAGCAATCTTTGTTATTCTGCTATACAATAAATAGCAATCATGTTAATTCTGTTATACAATTATTAGCAATTTTTGTTATTCTGCTACACAATTATAAGCAATCTTTGTTATTCTGCTATAAAATAAATAGCAATCATGGTTATTCTGTTAAACAATTATTAGCAATATTTGATATTCTGCTTTACAATTATAAGCAATATTTGATATTTTGCTTTACAATTATAAGCAATCTTTGTTATTCTGCTATACAATTATTAGCAATCATGGTTATTCTGCTATACAATTATTAGCAATCATAGTTATTCTGTTATGAAATTAGTAGCAATTTTTATTATGACATGAAACTGAATCAACATGCAGCAACAATTAGAAACGAAGCATTTTACATCAACCTACATTTCTTCACACACATAGAACAACTGTCTATCACATGGGAATGTCTGCCACTCGAAGTTGTACGCACCGTCCATGGCCATACACTGGGTACCAGCTATGTTTTCCGATACCCCTGTTGGCCACCTGGTTATGTAAGAGTGGGAAATTAAAAAAAATTGTTTTTTCCATATAGGTCTGTATGACACCATGCATACGAAACTGCATATAATCAGATAATGTGTATTAAAATGGTTTAATATCAACATGTGGTAACTTATCACACTTTACTGGGGGTCAATTCATAGGCGGATTCATGATTTTATATCAGGGAGAATATGTGAATGTGATTAGAGCTACACAAATGATCAAAATTTGCTTCAAAAATTCTTGGATAGAGCGATGATGGTAGCCAAAGAAACACAAATTAAATTCGTGCAAATCGAAAGGCACACACAGTTCCACGCAGCGTTCATATGCTCTTCAACAGTTTCACTACATAGACGCCATTTTTTAATATTTTTGAAATCCAATCCGTTGAAAACATGGTATTCCTGTTCCCTTATATTTCCATCTGTCCTACCTGTTTGGTGAAATTTACATTGGTGCCAACATGCCATCGGAAAAAGTGTTGGGATATATATATTTTGGTAATACATGTACAAAACATGGTAACAAGTCAATAGCATGATGCGTGATCGATATAGCAACAATGGTACACAAATTATCCTAACAATACACACATACAGGTCATGAAATGCACACGAATACCAAGAATAACAAAAAAAAGAGAAAATGACTTTTCTCTTATTTCCATTGTGGTCCTCGAATGTTGACGGCATGTCGCAGATAGTCATGAAATTGTTAGCAATATTTTTTTTGAACATATATCACAGTAATAAATTATACATTATATCACAAATGATTAGTTAATTGACTTTGAGTATACATGTACTATTAAATTTTACAGACAACTTCATTATTATTTTATATTTCATACTATATCATTATTATCTCATTGGTATTACATACTATATAAACAATATCTTTTATGACACGTCTTTACTCATATTTAAACATTATCACAGTGAGTGCTTAATTATATACGGCCAATTCATATTCATAAAGAAACATTAACAAAGGTACAGCAGTAGTAAAGCACTTAGCGTTGCGGGTTACAAGTAAACTGAAGTTTTATTTGAATAATGCGTTACCTGTCCAGATTGTGTTTATGTCCAGATACCCATTGTGGGGAGTTCGTGCCAGACTTCGTTCCTCCAATCCAGAAAACATGCTCCGGGAAGCGCACTAAAAATGAAAATAAAGTAATGAAAAAAGAAGTATTAGTCGCATTTTACTCTGTGTTTATTCTTTGTTTCTGTAAAGGCAAATCTTATCACATTGTAAGACAGCAAAAAGAATAATACAGTTTAAAGGACATGTTAAGTTTTAACTGTTTCGAGTATTAAATTGTGTTGAACGACATGTAAAAAAAGAAGGCATTTGAAACAAATAAATTTGTTATGAAACTTGGTTGGACACAAAGAATAGAAATAAATCTATTCACCTACCATAATATTATGGAGGTGTCTCAAAATACTGATACGTGATAACTTTATTTCATTATATTTTTCTACAATTAAGCATAATTATAATAACCGTTATTTAAAACTTCATATATAACTTATGTGAGTAAATAAAACAGGAGCATGGCATTTGAACATAATGACTGGATGAACGAACCAAAATACACATGACAAATGTACCACCATTAGCAGTAAGTACATGTCTTACCTCTTATTGATTCCATGTAGTTCTCCAGAAATAGTTCTTCATCCATGTCGTCAGGCACTGCCAAGTGACCATTTCTCGCAGAACAGAAGCGTGCACCACATGATATGTCATCAAACTAAGTGTTCAATTAATAACTAGGCCAACACGACCCTCAAATTGCTTCTGTATCAGCAAGAATGAAATTTCATTTAATTATCCGATTCATAGACGGCTTTGATAAGAGACTGGTCTGAACCTAACAAAGACTGGTTCATATACAATATTTGGGTCAAGTAAGGAAAGCAATAAATAGGTGTGATCCAGGTTACCCGTCCAACACTAATTTTTTCACGTAAATCCTGAACATTTTTGGCTGTAAAAGTAAAATAATGAAAAATAATTTATTATTTTCTTTTTTCTTTTTTTCCAACCACTATAATGATTGAATAAATGAATGTATTCAATATAATATTTTAACGTTTGCTTATTATAATACAATATTTGTGTAAGGTTAGAGAAATATATCACAGCCCGCAAAAAAAAAAAAAAGGAAAAAAGAAACAACAACAACAACAAAAAAACGTTTGACAGATCGCTGTATGCATTTTTACTTAACAATACACAATATAAATGACAATCCTATACCATGTCTTGTTCTTTTTCAATCCGTGAATTAGCTTTGGAAAGAAAAGAATGATTTGTTTTTGTTTGAGCTTAGTCAATTGCAAAATCATACATGTACTCACTTACCTGTGCTACTTGCCACGTGTCTTTAATTCTGAACACAATGTATTCCGAGTGATGCGTTCCTGTCTGACACGTGGTGTCGTGTGTTGTACACATGTGTACTCACTTACCTGTGCTCCTTGTCACGTGTCTTTAATTCTGAATACAATGTAGTATGAGTGATGCGTTCCTGTCTGACACGTGGTGTCGTGTGGTGTACACACTGTACTAACTTACCTGTGCTCCTTGTCACGTGTCTTTAATTCTGAACACAATGTAGCATGCGTGATGCATTCCTGTCTGACACGTGGTGTCGTGTGGTGTACACATGTGTACTCACTTACCTGTGCTCCTTGCCACGTGTCTTTTATTCTGAACACAAAGTAGAACGAGTGATGCGTTCCTGTCTGACAAGTGGTGTCGTGTGGTGAACACATGTGTACTCACTTACCTGTGCTCCTAGCCACGTGTCTTTTATTCTGAAAAGAATGCTGAACGAGTGATGCGTTCTTGTCTGACACGTGGTGTCGTGTGGTGTACACATGTGTTCTCACTTACCTGTGCTCCTTGCCACGAGTCTTATATTCTGTAAAGAATGTTGAACGAGTGATGCGTTCCTGTCTGACACGTGGTGTCGTGTGTTGTACACATGTGTACTCACTTACCTGTGCTCCTTGCCACGTGCCATTAATTCTGAACACAATGTATTAAGAGTGATGCGTTATTGTCTTACACATGGTGTCGTGTGGTGTACACATGTGTACTCACTTACCTGTGCTCCTTGCCGCGTGCCTTTAATTCTGAACACAATGTAGAACGAGTGATGCGTTCCTGTCTGACACGTGGTGTCGTGTGGTGTACACATGTGTACTCACTTACCTGTGCTCCTTGCCACGTGTCTTTTATTCTGAAAAGAATGTTGAACGAGGGATGCGTTCTTGTCTGACACGTGGTGTCGTGTGGTGTACACATGTGTACTCACTTACCTGTGCTCCTTGCCACATGTCTTTTTTTCTGAACACAATGTAGAACGAGTGATGCGTTCTTGTCTGACACGTGGTGTGTGGTGTACACATGTGTATTCACTTACCTGTGCTCCTTGCCTAGTGTCTTTTATTCTGAAAAGAATGTAGCACGAGTGATGCGTTCCTGTCTGACACATGGTGTCGTGTGGTGTACACATGTGTACTCACTTACCTGTGCTCCTTGCCACGTGTCTTTTATTCTGAAAAGAATGTAGCACGAGTGATGCGTTCCTGTCTTACACGTGGTGTCGTGTGGTGTACACATGTGTACTCACTTACCTGTGCTCCTTGCCACGTGTCTTTTATTCTGAACACAATGTAGAACGAGTGATGCGTTCCTGTCTGACTCGTGGTGTGGTGTGGTGTACACATGTGTACTCACTTACCTGTGCTCCTTGCCACGTGTCTTTTATTCTGAAAAGAATGTAGCAAGAGTGATGCGTTCCTGTCTTGCACGTGGTGTCGTGTGGTGTACACATGTGTACTCACTTACCTGTGCTCCTTGCCACGTGCCTTTAATTCTGAACACAATGTATTACGAGTTATGCGTTCCTGTCTGACACGTGGTGTCGTGTGGTGTACACATGTGTACTCACTTACCTGTGCTCCTTGCCACGTGTCTTTTATTCTGAACACAATATATTATGAGTGATGCGTTCCTGTCTGACACGTAGTGTCGAGTGGTGTACACATGTGTACTCACTGACCTGTGCTCCTTGCCACGTGTCTTTAATTCTGAACACAATGTATTACGAGTGATATGTTCTTGTCTGACACGTGGTGTCGTGTGGTGTACACATGTGTACTCACTTACCTGTGCTACTTGTCACGTGTCTTTAATTCTGAACACAATGTATTACGAGTGATGTGTTCCTGTCTGATACGTGATGTCGTGTGGTGTACACATGTGTACTCACTTACCTGTGCTCCTTGCCACGTGCCTTTAATTCTGAACACAATGTATTACGAGTTATGCGTTCCTGTCTGACACGTGATGTCGTGTGGTGTACACATGTTTATTTACTTACCTGTGCTCCTTGCCAGGTGTCTTTAAGTCTGAACACAATGTAGCACGAGTTATGCGTTCCTGTCTGACACGTTGTGTCGTGTGGTGTACACATGTGTACTCACTTACCTGTGCTCCTTGCCACGTGTCTTTTATTCTGAATACAATGTATTACGAGTGATGCGTTCCTGTCTGACATGTGGTGTCGTGTGGTGTACACATGTATATTTACTTACCTGTGCTCCTTGCCAGGTGTCTTTAAGTCTGAACACAATGTAGCACGAGTGATGTGTTCCTGTCTGACACGTGATGTCGTGTCGTGAAAACAAATCTAAAAATAATTAGAAGTGTCTGATATACTCGTACAGTTGACCGGCACTATGAATACAAAACAGTTATATAAATGTTAAAATGGATGTGGATGAATTTCACCGTATTTTAACATGTAACAATCTATTTTGTTTTAACATTTTACAAGCAAATCAGTATGGATTAGTTTAAAATTATCTATTTTATTTCGATTATGAAACAAGTTCTTACAGCATAGACAAATCACAATCAAAGTCTTCTAGGATCGAACCCACGACCCTCCGATCATGGGTTCGGTGCTCTACCACTGGACCACGCGCTCCATGTTTGTAACATTATGTCATCCCTTAGTAACTTGTAGTTTCTCAATACGAATCTGCACGCAATAGACTAAGGCTACTACATGGAGCACAGTTGTGATTACTGACCTACCTTTCTCACAGTTGTCTCCCGTGAACTCTCGCAGACACGTGCAATCATACTTATTGATCATTTCGATACAGGTGCCGCCATTCTGGCATGGGTCGCTGGCACACTCTAGGATATCTAGGACGATATACATACAGTTGAAAAGACATACTCAGAAATTAGTGCAACTAGCTAATAAGTGCGTGTGGTCTTGATCATTTATGCATGACTATTGTCTTCTGTAAAAGACAAACTTGCTGACACGTTCTTCTTTGCTAGTATATAATTAAATAGTTTTTTTAAAACAGAAACGCACCAAACAGAACGCTGTTCAACATAGTTGTAAAACAGAAACGCACCAAAACATGAACACTGTTTAACATTGTTTTAAAACAGGAACGCACCAAACAGAACGCTGTTCAACATAGTTTTAAAACAGGAACGCACCAAAAAACGAACACTTTTTAACATTGTTTTAAAACAGGAACGCACCAAAAAACGAACACTGTTAAACATTGTTTTAAAACAGGAACGCAGAAAAAAATGCCGTTAAACATAGTTTTAAAACAGGAAGGCACCAAAAAAAACACTGTTAAACAAAGTTTACAGACAGAAACGCATCAAAAACGAACACCATTATGCATTGTTTTAAAACAGGAACGCACAACAACAACAACAATGATGGAAAATTGCTCGGTATGTTTTTTTGGTAATATTGATTTGAAGCCGTTTTTCGTAAAAGTAGTTCCCGTTTTTTGCTAATATTTTCAGAATTTGGCGTTCGTCGTAATTTTTGCATTTGTAAATCCATACATTCGTCAAATGTGTGCTTAGTGATAATTGTTTCGATTCTTTACATTAGATAAAACTCAACTAAGGTCGATGAATACGCAATTTGCAGCAATAAATTGGGACGTCAAACAGGCTGAACATGGCCATGTTTACGACGTCACATATAAATATATGTTATAATTACCGCAGAATAAAAGACATTTTCACATTGGAAATTACTTTTAGTTTCATAATATACTAATTATACCACTGATTTCGAAAACAATGTAAAAGGTATATTCCTCCTTAATGTTCAATAACGCATACGTACCAAACTGAACAAAATAACGTAATACATAAATATTACCGTCACAGTTTGGTCCAGTTGTCCCCAGGACACAATCACACGTGTATCCGTTAATGTGCTCGTGACAAGTTCCTCCATTCTGGCACGGGTTACTAGCGCATTCTAGTATATCTGAAATGCATATCAATCAACATAAATATCAACATACGTAGAATTGCCTTACTTATTATAAAATGGTATGAGCGGAAAAGTGTTAATAACTTGCAAGTGTGGATCCACGTAGTTTACAAATTCAAAATCGTGCCAAACAGCCACAAGTTTTTCCCCAAAACCAGATTTTAAAGAAAAATCAGCTTTTTCGATACAGTTTAAGTGCTTCTATACATCTTACATTGTTAATACAGCTTATCTAACAAATCTGAGAATAACACCAACGTTCATGCTTCTAAACAAAACTTTAAAAAAGTAGATCTAACACATCTCAAAAGATCAATAAAGTATGCCCTACTAAACATACTTTCTAAACAATAACACGTCCCGTAAGAGCAATAACGTACATACAGCTAAACATACGTTTAAAACAGTAACTCATCTCAAAGGAGCAATAATGTATAAACTACTAAACATACGTTAAAAACAGTAACTCATCTCTAAAGAACAATAACGTATAAACTACTAAACATACGTTTATAACAGTAACTAATCTTTAAAGAGCAATAACGTATACACTACTAAACATACGTTAAAAACAGTAACTCATCTCTAAAGAGCATTAATGTATAAACTACTAAACAAACGTTTAAAACAGTAACTCATCTGAAAGGATCAATAATGTATAAACTAGTAAACATAGGTTAAAAACAGTAACTCATATCAAAGGAGTAATAACGTATACACTACTAAACATACGTTAAAAACAGTAACTCATCTCAAAGAAGCAATAACGTATAAACTACTAAACATACGTTTAAAACAGTAACTCATCTCTAAAGAGCGATAACGTATACAATACTAAACATACGTTTAAAACAGTAACTTATCTCTAAAGAGCAATAACTTATAAAAACAGCTAAACATACGTTTAAAACAGTAACTCATCTCTAAAGAGCAATGACGTATAAACTACTAAACATACGTCTAAAACAGTATCTCATCTCAAAGGAGTAATAACGTATAAACTACTAAACATACGTTTAAAACAGTAACTCATCTCAAAGGAGTAATAACGTATAAACTACTAAACATACGTTTAAAACAGTAACTTATCTCTTAAGAGCAATAACTTATAAAAACAGCTAAACATACGTTTAAAACAGTAACTCATCTCTAAAGAGCAATAACGTATACACTACTAAACATACGTTTAAAACAGTAACTCTTCTCTTAAGAGCAATAACTTATAAAAACTACTAAACATACGTTTAAAACAGTAACTCATCTCTAAAGAGCAATGACGTATAAACTACTAAACATACGTCTAAAACAGTATCTCATCTCAAAGGAGTAATAACGTATAAACTACTAAACATATGTTTAAAACAGTAACTCATCTCAAAGGAGTAATAACGTATAAACTACTAAACATACGTTTAAAACAGCAACTCATCTCTAAAGTGCAATAACGTATAAACTACTAAACATACGTTTAAAACAGTAACTCATCTCAAAGAAGCAATAACGTATAAACTACTTAACATACGTTTAAAACAGTAACTCATCTCAAAGGAGTAATAACGTATAAACTACTAAACATACGTTTAAAACAGTAACTCATCTCAAAGGAGTAATAACGTATAAACTACTAAACATACGTTTAAAACAGTAACTCATCTCAAAGAAGCAATAACGTATAAACTACTAAACATACGTTTAAAACAGTAACTCATCTCAAAGGAGTAATAACGTATAAACTACTAAACATACGTTAAAAACAGTAACTCATCTCAAAGGAGTAATAACGTATAAACTACTTAACATACGTTTAAAACAGTAACTCATCTCTAAAGAGCAATGACGTATAAACTACTTAACATACGTTTAAAACAGTAACTCATCCCAAAGGAGCAATAATGTATAAACTACTTAACATACGTCTAAAACAGTATCTCGTGTCAAAAGAGTAATAACGTAGTCGCTACTGACTACTAAATATTGTTTTAAAACATTAAAATATCTTAAAAGGATATTGACGAATACATCAATATTACCGTCACAGTTTGGTCCAATGGTCCCTAGGACACAATCACACGTGTATCCGTTAATGTGCTCGTGACAAGTCCCTCCATTCTGACACGGGTTACTGGCGCATTCTAGTATATCTGAACTATTTATAACCAAAGTGTTTGCCTGTCTGTCAGAATAACTTTTAAAATGTATTATACTTGATTTGCTTATTTAGAGAAGTTTTCGAGAGTACTTGCAAGTGTGATACCATGAAATTTTAAAATCCAAAATCGTCCCACACAGCCATCAATTTATTGTTTGCAAAAACGACTGTTATTCTGATACAGTTTTAATCGCTTTTGTGCATTTTTAATTTGTAATACATGTCAAACAACTGTATAACACACAGACACCGGTAACAATCTCTTTTTACATGCATAATATGAAGTTCAATATAGATATTGTATGACCACATATACTAAAAAAGAGATTATGACCGGTGCCTGTGGTATTACAGTCATGTACATTAAATTCAATGCTGTTTTTTTTTCGTTGTACCGAAATTGAATTTGTATAAGGTCTGATTTCCGAAACTTTTTCAACTATAATTGAGAATAATTACAACGTAAACATCGGCTAATTATTATACATGTGTTACATTCGTGAGTTCAGCGTGAAGCTACTTTATCTACCTTCTGTTGTTTTTTTTATAAAACAATATGGATTTTCATCGATTGTATTATAATGCTATTTGCAATGGCTCAGAATAACTTGTGCCACGTTTGGACATTTTTACAGGGCGCAACATTGCGCCGGTCAAGCTTCTATAATTGTACGAATTTCAAATATTTTCAAATAATGTAGGGAAAATTTGTGATTTCTATGTGAAAGTATAAATTAGTTGCATGTCGTTTACCTTTACAGTTTGGTTGTATTGTTCCTGTAGGACAATTACACGTGTATTGGTTTATCTGCTCCACACACGTGCCACCATTTTTGCACGGGTTACTGGCGCATTCCTTGATATCTTAAATGTATTAAAACAGACACCTATAATCACCAAAATCAATAGAGTGGAGCAATACATAGCATGAATCTAAATAGACCCACCATCATTCCGTAATTAACTGGCAAACTTTCTCTACTTTAAACATGTTTTATTGCTTTTTTGTATACATGTAGTAGCAAAAGGGTTGGGCCACAAGTTATACAACATTAAAATCGGCCCTTCCCAACAACAAATTATTAAAAAAAAAAACATTAATCAAGATAGCAATGAAACATATTAATAGATGGGGCAAGAAGAAAAAATGAAGTATGATACATTGTTTAAATATACGCTTCCGATGCTGACCTTAAATGAGGGGTTCCAGTGCGAGGTAAATACTAAAACTTAATAAGATCTATTGTTTATCAAAACGTTTAGTGTCTTTAATATAAGTTTGGACATTGTTGAATATAACACTATTTTCATCTTCTGAGATGTCATCTCTCCCGTATAACAAGGTTTTAATACTTAAAGAATGAAGATGGCGTGTAGCATGAAACTTTCTTTCACACTTTATTTGAACCAACCGATCTGGTATTGAACCTACAAACGTCATCAGTGAGTAAGGGTAAGTGGTCTTGAAATGACGCCTTGGATCGCCCGGCCACAGAGAATTTCGTTTTTCAGTTTTGGAAATAGTAGTTTCTCACTAGCTTTTGTCATAGAGTAAATAGAATTGCCATTGGGCGTGAAACCTGCTAGACCGCTTCGGTGGTCTTGTCGGGTAGAGCGCACGCCTCGTAATAGGAATGGCCTGGGTTCGATCCCCAACCGGGCCATACCAAAGATTTGAAAAGTGGTTGTAGTTACTTCCTCGCTTGGCGCTCGGCTATTAGATGGTATTTCTAGGTCTGGTCGGCACGGTTTCAGTATAATTTAACTGGGTGGGGTATCATACCATGTGTCTGCGACATGGGTGAAGTATCATACAATGTGTCTGCAACATGGGTGGGGTAGCATACCATGTGTCTGCGACATGGATGGGGTATCATACCATGCGTCTGCTGCACGGGTGGAGTATCATACCATGCGTCTGCGGCATGGGTGGGGTATCATACCATGTGTCTGCGGCATGGGTGGGGTATCATACCATGTGTCTGTGGCATGGATGGGGTATCATACCAGGCGTCTTTTGCATGGGTGGGGTATCATACCATGTGTCTGCGACATGGGTGGGGTATCATACCATGTTTCTGTGGCATGGGTGGGGTGTCATACCATGTGTCTTTGGCATGACTGGGGTATCATACCATGTGTCTGCGACATGGTTAGGGTATCATACCATGTGTCTGCAACATGGGTGGGATATCATGCCATGTGTCTGCGGCATGGGTGGGGTATCATACCATGTGTCTGCGACATGGGTGAGATATCATACCATGTGTCTGCGGCATGGGTGAGGTATCATACCATGTGTCTGCGACATGGGTGGGGTATCATACCATGTGTCTGTGGCATGGGTGGGGTATCATACCATGTGTCTGCGACATGGGTGGGTATATCATACCATGTGTCTGTGGCACGGGTGGGGTATCATACCATGTGTCTCTTAGACGGGTGGGGTATCAAACCATCTGTCTGTGGCAAGGGTGAGGTATCATACCATGTGTCTGCAACATGGGTGGGGTATCATACCATGTGTCTGTGGCATGGGTGGAGTATCATACCATGTGTCTGCAACATCGGTGGGGTATCATACCATGCGTCTGCGACATGGGTGGGGTATCATGCCATGTGTTTGTGGCATGGGTGGGGTATCATACCATGTGTCTGCGACACGGGTGGGGTATCATACCATGTGTCTGTGGCACGGGTGGGGTATCATACCATGTGTCTGTTAGACGGATGTGGTACCAAACCATGTGTCTGTGGCAAGGGTGGGGTATCATACCATGTGTCTGCGACATGGGTGGGGTATCATACCATGTGTCTGTGGCATGAGTAGGGTATCATACCATGTGTCTGCAACATCGGTAGGGTATCATACTATGTGTCTGCGACATGGGTGGGGTATCATACCATGTGTTTGTGGCATGGGTGGGGTATCATACCATGTGTCTGCGACATGGGTGGGGTATCATACAATGGGTGTGTCATGGGTGGGGTATCATACCATGTGTCTGTGGCATTGGTGGGGTATCATACCATGTGTCTGTGGCATGATTCTCAAGTTTGGCAGCGCTCAGACCACTTGCTCATGTAGACAATGCGCTGTATGACTGAAAATTGTTGAAAGAAATTCAGCTGAAAAAAAAAATACGCACTTGATAAATACTACTCACCCATACAGCAATCACCATGGGTTCCTGGTACACAATGACAAGCTCCTGCATAAAATTCTCCGTTATTGTAGCAGATTGGGTTACAGCGTTCTCTCTGGGTGGCACCGGCGTCATATCTACAGTGACGTGTTTTAAACCCGCCTCCACACGTCTTGGAACAAGAACTCCAACTTGACCAGTTTTGTAAGACATCGCAGAGGCTAATGGCGTCAACCAAAACTGTAATACATCGGAACCTGCTAGAACCTACATGTTGCCAGGCTACATATTAAAGTGTCAATGATTGCAATAGTTTTGCAAAATGATGTGTCTCTAACGTACACGTACATTATTGGGATAAGTACATGATAATTACAGTCAAACCTTAGTAAGCGGTCACCTCTATTAAGCAGCCACTTGTCTAAAGCAGCCACATTTACTACTGGTATTTCCCATTTCTAAATTAAGCAACAACCTGTCTTAAAAGACCATTTTTGCTTTTTCCCTTAACTGGCTGCTTAAAACAGGTTTCACTGTATATGAAACATATTATTAATTTTGATATGTTATCATTTATAGCATAAACCAACAGAGCGTATGTCAACTTTAAAAGTGTCCCCAAAGTTGAACGTCACGTGACATGCTGAAGTTTCGTCTTGTGATATTCAAAATGAAGTCCCTAGCCTTCACAGCATGGATTATTGAACACTTGCACACGAATATTCAAATATCGAAATATTTGGAAACAATTATCACAATTAGTGTTTAAACTGCTTTGTGATGGCAAAGTCTTAAAGAGGTATTACAGGCTGGGTTTCAAATATTTAAGATAAAGAAAATTAAACAATAGATTTAATGAAATGATTTGTTCGATCACAAACTATGCCCGCCTGATGCATAATATGTATGGCGCATCTGTACTTAGAACAACATGGCTACAACTTTGAGACGTTCACGCTACTCGCCAACTGATGGTTGAGTTCATATCGGGGTTGACCAAATTTTGTTATGTGTAGCTTAGCTAACAGACTGCTCCACCTCCTCGGGTCAAGACATTATGTTATATTTTCAAGTTTCAAATTTATAAGCAACTCGGCAAAGGATTTGCATTTGACCATTTACAAAAATTACAGAAACATAGCGCGTCTAGCTACCATGCATACTATAGTAGACGCAAGATCAAATCATCTGCCAACCCAATAGTAGTGGTGTCAATCATGCCTTATATACTATGGTTTTACATGCAACACATCTGGACTGGAGGGGCAATTTAAATACATGAACTGATAGTTTTATATGAGTAGGATCCAGTTTAAGATTCACGACTACTCACATACTATATAAAGAACAGACATAAAACCCGTTGGACCAAGAGATACAGTGAAATCATAGTAATTTAATTTGATAAAGGGAGATAATTGAAATCACAACGATATTTCTGATGTCGTTCATTTCCATTAAGAACTGTAGCCTTGTCCGGACGTTTCGCATTACGTTAATCCAGAAACGTCATATGCCATGGCATAAATGGGTGAAATGTGATGAAACGGCACTATTTTTTTTATTTAAAACATATTTAAGTATCGCTTTTGAAAAATAGAATGCTCACGGAACTTTGTGAACACCTAAAACATTTATAATTTATATTCATGTAACATGTGTTGTTTATTCAAGCACCTCAGCACAAACATGGAACCCCCATCAAAACTGGTCATCAAACTTCATATATTTTCTGTAAATAACTATGCAACGAATTCGCTTTTTACATCGAATAAACTACTTGAATTAAGTGTTATAACCAACGATTAAGTAGCAAACGTTATACAATACCTGGAAGTACGGCTAAAATACATAAAAGTCTCGACAGCATTGTGTCGCGAAGCTAAAGTTTGTATCAAATTTTAACAAATATAGTCGTTATTGTTTTTCAAAACTTTTTTTTAAAAGAAGAATTTCCAAAGTAAACGATCACAAGTAGCTATTATGTCAAACAAACGTGTCTACATCTGAGTTTAAACATCAGTAAACAGTTGGTATATTTATAATTATTAACCGAAATCCGTTACTTCAGCGAAAACAGCAATGATTATTAAAAAATAACCAAGTCCAAAGTCTTCCTCAATTTTTTGTTGCTACATTCAGATGAAATGTAACGTCCTTTATCAGCAGATGTGTGTTAAATCAAGCAGTTTGACCTTGTTATCTTGAAACTGTCACGTAAAAATCAACCATATATACATGTACATAAGAAACAAATAAAATATAGAACAGTGAAACAAAACGTGAAATAGACATGCAAGATCACAGATTTCCGTGTTTTTTTTTAATACTTCAAAATAAGAAAACAAACTTCGAAGCTTAAATTACTTGTTAGTTGTTTAGCTTTTCTTTCACATATATGCGCTTTGTAACTCTACTTCTGCGATTTCAAGAATTAATGCATTGACATTTAAACGTAGACCTAAATCTGCGATGGCATTACTACATCGATAGTGAATCTTGTTCAGTTGGCACACGTGCATATTGAGCTACGAATTCAATATCTAATAAGGATATAATGCATGATAATGGAATGTTATGCAAACAAAAGGACGGGCAAATCCGTTACAGAAATTCAACAAACTAAACGTTTTAAGGTCACATCATTATCTTATGAATAAGTTATACTTTTAACGAATACACGGTAACCTATAAAAGAGCTAAGACCCCAGCCATAAGAGATTATGTAGACTGTTGCTATCAAAGTGTCATGCACGTGCATTATATATCATTGTATGTGTATATATTGAATACGTTTTATTAAATACTGGTGTGGTTATTTATCTTCAAGATATACGACTACAACCTACGCAAACCTGGCAATGGCAGGACATCGTACCCTAAAACGGATGGCCATGTATGTGTTCGACCCTCAACTGGTGAACCACGTGTGGTAAGAGACATAAACACTTCAGTCACCGGAAGCAAGTACTCATACTCATTATTGCTAAGAATGAATGAATAGGGTTTTACGGCGTACCAACACATTATAGGTTATTCGACGCCAACAGGAAGGAAGATTCCAAATTCACTCTACATGTACAAAAACAACAAATTAACATACAGATTTAAACAAAAATACACATTAACAAATGAATATGCAGAATGAACCTAGAACCTTGATACCTGCAGAACTGCAGAGTTTCAGCAAATCCTGTCGTATTACTCAAATTGCCGCTTCTTACGACATGCATGAGAAACAGTGGTCCTATTCTTGCCATCACTCATATGGCTCCCTGAAACCACACAGGGGTTGATAATTTAACCACAATAGTGAACATGACAAAAAATGATAAAATGAACATGACACCCATTCGGAGGATTCCTACCCCTCTGCAGAGATCGGCAGTGATTCTATTCTTAACCGGAACCACACGGGCTTTATTGCTAAGAACTACCAATGAACACTTACGAGAATGTTTTTTAAGTTTTAAAAAATTTGTAATGTATATCTACATGCAAATTTTGTCACATAGATTTATATAGAGCTACGCCATTGTTTAGCCTGATTAATAAGGCGTGAATGGACAGCTTTTTTATTATTTTGATATCTGATGGCTCCATAGAGACGTGCAATATGTCGCACTACGCCATTGGTTAACATGCGTTAAGTAGTTGTTTTAAACGAAAGTAAAGGCATAGTGCCACCATTGCAAAAAGGAAGTGCTTAATGGCGGTTGTAAATAATCCTCAATTCTTCTTCTTTAAAAATGCATTTTCCTATTTTTAATGCTCATTTTTTTATTTGAATGGCATTATTGATGTATTTTAAACATTTTGATAGCATTGTCATGTTTGAATTGTGAATTTAGAAAAAAAAAACGATGCTTGGAAATTGGGGTATGAATTCATGATTTCGGAAGTCTACTTTCACTTTGTCACCAGTGTACACACTGAGCAGAAAAAAAAGGAACCTGGACAATCCGGCCCCACTCCAAAACGGCCATGGAGAATCCGGCCCCTGGACAATCCGTCCCCTGGTCAATCCGGCCCCATTTAGCATGGTCAATCCGGCCCCGATTTTTATTTCTGTTTTATATAGCAATATCAGTGTTATTTATTATATTATTACATACATAACAATTATTATATTCATGAAATATATGATGCAGTTATTAATCATTAAAATATTCATAAAATAAACATGGTAGTGTTAAACTTGAAAATTTGTGTCGCACATTGTAATAACAAGTATACGGATTTTTTAATGTTTAAACAATTAAGTTAACAGTTTCTAAAAATTAAAGGTTTGATTGATTGATTGATTGATTGATTGATTGATTGATTGATTGATTGATTGATTGATTGTGCAAACAATTACAACAATTATTTGAACAAGGAAAACAATTTGCGTTTGATTGAAAGCGTATCGTTTAAACGATTAAACCAAAGACGTAACAAGAAAATCAATTTGTGTTTGATTACAAATATTTAAAACGCCAATACAGACGTCACACATTGTGCAAACTATGCTTGTCCAATTTGGGGGTTCTATAAGTCGAAGGAAATACAAAGAGTTCACCTCAAGTTCTGTAAATTTATTCTTGTTGTTGGACCAAATGCTTCCAATGCTTCAATATATGGTGAACTTGGTAGGGTGCCACTTTACATAAACAGATACGTACACATATTAAAATATTGGTTTAAAGTTATCCGTTCAAATAATTTGATAATTACCAACATATATAACTACGTCTTAATCAACAACAACGTCCGTGGTGGATCATGGCCTTTTAAAGTAAAACATCTACTAGATACATATGGTTTCTCCGATATATGGTATAATCCTGATCATGTAAATGTACCTTCCTTCACAAATAACATTAGACAGCGTGCTATAGATACTTTCCGTCAATAATGGTATGCAGATTTAAACAGTAACAGAGTGCTTAATATATTTTATGTTCACTTAAAAACGACTTTTGAATATGAGGCATATTTATCAATCATTGTTTCTTCAAAGCTTAGTAAACTCATTACGCGAATGCGTATATCTGCAAACAATTTACGCATAAATACAGCTCGATTTAGGACGAGAGTGCCACGAAATGAACGATTGTGTCAGATATGTCCCCGAATAGTCCATAATGACATTGAGGATGAACTACATTTTATGCTCAAATGCAAATGTTTTGCAGATCTAAGAACAAAATACATAAGGAGATACTTCTATGTTCGTCCAAATATGATAACATTTTTACAATTATTAAATACGAAAAATAAGTAAGAGTTGAACAGTTTGTGTTTTTATATCAGACTAGCCACTGTCTGACGAGACAATCTATTTCACATTTTAGGAATTTCTTAATCCACCTGTAAACTTGTTTAATTATCCCATAACTTATTTTCTGATTCATACTCCGCTTTTTTCTACTATGAACCATTTGTATTGCTTCAAATTAAATTATAATATTACATCTGTGTGCGAGTTTTTGTGCGCGAGCTTTTATACGTGTGCGTGAGTGTTTACATGTGTGCGTGTGTGTGCGTGAGAGTGTGTGTGCTTGTTTTAGAGAAAGTGTGTTGTATATGTGACATTCTATTTGTAAATTCATTGTTGTATGACTATGTACTATCATGTATATGTCAAATAAAATGTATTTCTGTTCTGTTCTTATCAAATTGAAGTATAAATCATAAGTGTGTTTTGTCCAATTTAATCCCCCAAAACAGGTACTTTCATTAACAATCATTGATTATTTTGTGTACTATGTAATTCCCGTTACCAGTCATTTTTTCAATAACAATCGCGCAATAATTATTATGTGCATTTCAAATTATATAATAACTATTCAGTATATTACTTTTTTAATTAGAAATACCAAAAAATAAATGCTATAATTTATAAAATAAAAGCGGGGCCGGATTGACCATGCTAAATGGGGCCGGATTAACCAAGGACGTTTTGTCTAGGGGCCGGATTGGTAGCGGGGCCGGATTTGCGTGGGGCCGGATTGTCCATAACTCAAAAAAAATCTCTTATATGACACATGACCCCTACTTTTCTCATCATATTTTGATAGTGCAGAGGTTGACAAACAGTAAAATGTAGGTTTCACTTCTTTCATTTGGGACCCTCTATGAATGACAAGCCTTCAAACTTTTATTATTTACTATAGAATAAAGAACAAAAATCAATGGTGGGGTTACACCTAAATGCATAACCCAGACAGTGTGAATTGGATGCATTTGTAGTTTTTATGTATCACCGTAAATTGCGTCATTTCCGATGGCGGCGTCCATAGGAAAACCACCTGACGGTGTCAAATCTGGAACTATAACCAATTTATCGCAAGATGACGTTAAAAGTTTCAGTTTTATTGTCGACCATGTGATAGGCGATAAAAAACTAAAGACAAATGTCTTCCTGCCATCAGGGGCTGGTCCTAACATGATGAGAGGAAAGGAAGAGATGATGATTTCAAGGGCGTTTGAAAGTTGTGCTTTCAAGGCAGTTGCAAGTTGTGTTGTAGGTCGGTTTAAATTTTGTTCGCCTAATCAAAAAGAAAGCAGTTAGCACAATTTTAATGCCATGGAGTTGACATAAGTTTTAAACATGGCATGGAGAATCTGGCCAATAGCACCACATGTATCCTAAAACTGTCCTGTTAATCATGTGTAGTTTGTTGTTGTTTGGTGTTGCTTACATTAATGTGTCAGTCATATCGCGATGGTGTCTACTAAAGACAGTAATCTAAGTGCCACACTGGAGTATTATGCCTAAAACACATGGTATGATACCCGAACCGGTCGCCTTATACTGACACCAGACCTGGAACTATCCTTTAAATTCTGAGCGCCAAGAGAGGGATTTGCTATTACAATTTTTCAAGTATTTGATATGTTCCAGGCGGGGATCAAACCCACAACCATCTGCATGTGACTGACGCTCTACCACTAGACCATATTTGAAATAAAAATCAAGCACAGTAATAGTTTTAGCTTTTACATTTCTGTCTGATAGTGCTAAGTCTTTGCAAGGGAAAGCTAACACCTTGATCATCTAGTGAAAACTATGCTGCTTATCTTCCTTTTTGCAGTGATTGTGGGAGATCTAGTTCTAGTATACACGTGATGAATCCCTCTTCTCTTGATCTGTAGCAAGTCGATCTGCCTGTCATTGGTCTTTCTCAATTTTGTCAAAGTATATAAAAACTTGTTTGAAAGTAAATGTAAATTAACTGTTTAAACAGATGCAAACTACTTATTTTAATTGCGGAGAAATGGAACTTTAGAACTGTAGAAAAAAATTACATTGTACTTACTGTAAGAGAGTTTTATTTAAACTAAAATCAATTTTATTTCATTGCTAGGTTTTGCGCTTGGAGGAGCCCTTGGTCTGTTTACAGTGGGTATTGACCCAATGTCCACCTACACGACAACTACCCCAGACCAGACGCCATCCTCGCGTGCTGTTCTGAAGGAAATGAAAGTCCGCTGTTTATCATATGGGAAAAACTTTGCCACAATTGGATTCCTATTTGCAGGAACAGAGTGTGTGTTAGAAAGTGTAAGTTAAAACACTGCTAAAAAATAACTTAAGTATCTTTATCTTTACGTGTAGCTGTCTATGTGCAAATTATTTCTTGATTATATATAATATAGTTCTTTGAACTATCGTTTTTCTAAAAATGTAAAGTTTAATTCAATTCTTATTGTCCATAAATAACAGAAAACATCAAATTTACATTAATTACCAGTAAGTTTTATTTTCTATAATCATAAAGCTAGGCTTTTTTACCTAATAAAACAGAGGCTTAAATTTGGTGGCTTCCCAATTCAAAAATCATGTTTTTTTCCCAAAATGGAAAAATAATTTTTTTTGTCTTACATTACTATTGGGTAGAAAATGATCATAACAGTGTTATACTTTAATTTCCAGTTTGCCCTTAAAAAAATTCCCAATTTCCCCTAAATCGTGCTGTTTTTTCCCCTAATCTCAAAGACTTGGGCCTCTTCCCAATTTCAAAAAAAGGCTTTGTAAAGCTTAAATGTTTATCAGTTAATTACATTTTATACAGTCCCAGTAAATAAATAATATTGATTTTTCTCAACATCTTTCTCAGATAGTTCCATTTTATTATACTAGTAAATAGTCCAATCAGACTAACTGTATGCAAAATTTGTGTTGTCCAATAAAAAAATTCATAGACTGGGTCTGAGACTATTTCTATTTTTCACAGACTGGTGTAGGCATTAGACAGACCATTTCTGTAAGATCACTGTGATCAGCAGAATCTATGAGTGCAAGGCTGATTGATTACATGCTCAATATCCACATGACTGTTTTCATGTGCATACATGTATTTGGTCTGAAGATAAGTGTTATTTATGAAAAAAAGAATATAAATATATGTGAACTAAAATATTCTCAAGAGCTGTAACCGGTGACCTGGCTATGCATTTTGATATGACAACTGAGCAGGACCTATCATGTATAGTGCTGTCAAAATTATGGCTTTGATAGGATATTATTCTATAAAATTTATTTGAGAAAAATAAAGAAAAATATATATCAGATAAACAGTTTTCAATTTGAATGCTAGCCTTCTAACCTACATCTTTTTATGCCCCCAAAAAATCTTTTTGGGTGGCATATAGTAATCACAGCGTCTTTCCATCCGTCTGTCCTTCCGTCCGGTATTTCGTTTCCTGCCTGTAACTTTGTCATGCATAGATGGATTTTGTTGATACTTGCTACAAATAATCAACATAACACGACAATGTGTCGGGAGTAAGACCCACAGCCGTACCTAAAAGGTCAAGGTCACAGTTTGAGTTTGTTTGACAACACTTTGAGTTTGTGTGAAATTTCGTGTCCAGCCTGTAACTTGTCATGCTGAGATGAATTTTAATGATACTTGCTATAAATGATCAATATAACATGACAACCTGTCGGTAGTAAGACCCACACCCCTATCTCAAAGGTCAAGGTCACAATTTGAGTTTGTTTGACAACACTGAGTCTGTGTGAGATTCCTGTCCGGCCTGTAACTTTGTCATGCATAGATGGATTTTATAAATACTTGCTACTAAAGA
Organism: Panopea generosa; assembly: GCA_029582155.1. Classification (NCBI taxonomy): domain Eukaryota; kingdom Metazoa; phylum Mollusca; class Bivalvia; order Adapedonta; family Hiatellidae; genus Panopea; species Panopea generosa. The sequence continues at coordinate 40,389,436 of CM055899.1, forward strand.
TCAACATAACATGACAACGTGTCGCGAGTAAGACCCATACCTCAAAGGTCAAGGTCACACTTTGAGTGTGTTTGACAACACTTTGAGTCTGTTTGAGATATCCTGTCTGGCCTGTAACTTTGTCATGCATGGATGGATTTTGTTTATACTAGCTACAAATGATCAACATAACATGAAGATGTGTTGTGCGTTACACCCAGAATCCCACTTCAAAGGTCAAGGTCACAATTTGATTTTGTTTGATGACACTTTCAGTCTGATTGAGATTTCGTATCCATATGAAACTTTGTCACCTTTGGATACTTTTCAAAAACACTTGGCTCAATTCATCTGCATGACATTACAACGTGTCATGTGTAAGACCCACATGCATACCTCAAAGGTCAAGGTCACACTTTGAGTTTGTTTGACAACACTTTCAGTCTGTGAGAGATTTCTTGTCAGGTCTGTAACTTTGTCATCTATGGATAAATTTTAAAAACACTTTGCTCAGTTGATCAACATGACATAATTAAGTGTTGCATGTAAGACCCAGGACCTTTCCTCAAAGGTCAAGGTCACACTTTCAATTTGTTTGATATTGCGTGTCTGGTCTGTGATATTGTCTTTAACTTAGCTCAATTTATCAAGATGACATGATGACGTGTCATAAGTAACACCTAGACCCTGTACCTCAAAGGTCAAGGTCACACTTTGAGTATGTATTATGTATGATAATACTTTGAATCTGTTTGAGATTTCAAATCTGTCCTTTAACTTTATCATACATGGATTGATTTCAAAAACACTTTGCTGAATTTATCAATTGATCAACAGTTGATCTGTAACTTACATTTAGGGATTTTAAAATAGCTTGACACAAGTGATCAGCATGTCATGATAATGTTTCGCCTGCATTTAACTGTTGAAATACCCAGAACATTACATCAGATGTCAAGGTCAAGGTTACACAAAGGTCAAGGTCATGCTTTAACATAAAAAAAACCCATGAAATTGCATGTCAAATCTGAAACATCAGTCCATTACTCTTGATATTCATGGATTCAGCGCTAACTTTTATATCATATTTTGTTATTTTTCACAGACCATTTGTGGGGGGTGTGGGGGGGTGGGGGGAGGGCATGCGACACTTAACAGTGACATTTCTTGTTAAACTATAAGTCCAGAGTTCTATCAACATCAAAATGTATATAAACTGTCCGATGTTATATAAACAAAAATGAGTTGTTGGGAATGGTTTATTATGTATTTGAGCATTTAGTGCTGTTTTCAACAATTTTTTCTGTTATGTCGTGACGGTTTATATTTGAGGCAGCATTCTAATTGCTGCTACATTAGAGTATCATGCCCCAAACACATGGAATGATAATTCACCTATTCACATTATAATGACCCCGGACTGACCAGACCTGGTACTATCTTCTAAATGCTGAGTGCCATGCGAGAAAGTTTCTAGTACCTTTTTTCTTTAGTCTTTGGTATGACCCACCGGGGATCGAACCTACAACCATCCACATGTGAGATGGACACTCAGACTCTACCCCTACTGTGGCCGTTGTATTTGAGCATTGAAAAGTGGTATATTTTGATAAAATTAAATGTCAGTTTAAATACAGTTATTACAATGTTATTTTCTGTTTAATACTGATCAATAATTCTTGCATTATTCAAGACTGAGATGCGCGCACAAAATGATCTATTTAAGTGTCGACGTGCCGTAAAACACCATTCATTCATTCATTCATTCATTCAAGACTGAGAGTGGTCACTTGTAACCGATGTTGATTGTGAAACCCTTTTCACAATTATCTCTTGACTCATTTTCTGGTAATAGTAAAAACAGATGAATATTTCTATTTTCAGTATCGTGGAAAGAGTACTCTATCAAATGGAACAATTTCAGGAGGAATAGTTGGTGGAATGCTGGGATTGAGAGGTAAATTTATTACATGCAACTTTGAGCATATATGAATTTGACATTGGAAAATTTTGATATCAAAGGCAATAGAATATATATATATATATATATATATGAATATTTTAATTAAAATGAAACTTTTAAATGTATGAAACTGTAGTAAATGAGTTTACAAAAAACCTAGCATTTTATAATATTTGGCAATAAGTTTAAATAACTAAATAATAAATGAAACCACATTACTAAGGAAAATAACCATTTATTTAATAGATCACTGTTATAAGGAACGAGAAAAAGTCGAGCATATTATAATTAGTTTCTATCAGCCATTGTATTGTATATCTTTTCAAAATATCATCATTTTACGATGATAAAACAATGTCATTTATATATTGGGGAAATTTGGAAAGTTCTTCAACAATTTATGTAAAAGAGCAATTGATTGATTGATTGAATATCTAGTGTCATTTTTATGTTATCTAGGGCTAACAGATGATCAGTTAACATAACCACTGTTTTCTGGAATCCTGAAAGGTTAACCAGTACTGGAGTACACCCCATCTCCGCAAGTTCTAATAACTTCTCACTTGAATCAACAGTGTAAGAGACGAATGACAATGAGATGCAATGTTGTATATCAATCATCATGGAGACTGTTGCCAGACAGGGATTCGAACTCACGATCCCTGGATTAAAAGTCAGACGGGTTACCGACTGAACTTATCGGGCCCAGCGTAGGAAAGCCAAGATATATATGTATAAAATATTTCCTGGGTTTATAACACTTCTGTATAGTAAATTATATGAAAGTAATTTATTCTTATTTAACATGACCACCTCTACTACATTGTATAAGGAATAAGAATAAATTGGGCATATAAGTTTTCGTGAAGTCTGTCATCATAACACATGAAGTAATTTTAATACCATGACAAATCAATGTCATTTGTATATTCGGGCAAGTCTGGAAGTTGTTTTGGCATTTTATGGGAGTCGAGTTACATGGAAAACACAGTGCAATAAATCAGAAGTGGTAATACACTAGGTAAATGTCATAAATATGTATCTCTGGTCATGGCTGGAAAAATCCATTTTATTGTCACCCAATGGCTCGGATACAACCTTCTTAACGGATAGAAAATGACTTTACAGTTATAGAACAAAAGGTGAAAAATGTGTCAGATTTCATTGGCTAACATGTCACGTGTTTGTGACTAAGTACCATATATAGATGGAGCTTGCTTCTGAAAAGAACCTACACTCGGCACCTGTCATATTAGTGCTTAAGGACAGAACCACCATTGACCACGTCATCGTTTGATTAAATCCCAAAATTCTTGCCAATTTTGGATGTAATGTACAGGTCAGCCCTGTCACAATACCTTTATTTTGCATTTGATTTTTATCATTTATTATGAAATGAATTTTTTTGTAAAACCCGTGTTGAATTCTTCATTCCAATCAGACCGTCATTTGGTGTCACAGTTAAGTGCCAGTGAAAAGTGAAAACTTGCATATTTTTTAAAAAAGTATTTTGTTGGGAATGCAGCAACACAAGCATTTTTTCATTGGACCTTAATCAAACTTTGAAAGTAATATTTACCTGAGTCTGAACCCTTATTTTTTGGGTAATTTAAGTCTTATTAGACATAGTCTGTCTTTTTTAAACAGAAGTTGAATCATAAAACTGCCAAATATACAGTAGTTACATGTTTAGTCAAAGCTGTGTAAGCATTCACCTCTATTAAGCAACCACTTGTCTTAAGCAGCTACATTTGATATTTCCCATTTCTATGCTTTCAGAGCAAATGAACATGTATTTAGCAACTTCCTGTCTGAAAATGCCACCATTGCCCCTTCCATTGAATTGCTGCTTAAGACAGGTTTTACTGTATATGTTCAATGTATATCATTTAAGAGATTCCCAGCAAGAATATATTAATCACATTTGTTGTTGTATTTTATTGCAGCTGGACTGAAAGCTGGTGTGTTTGGAGCTGCAGGATTTGCTTTGTTCTCCACAGCTATAGACTATTACTTCCGACACTGACCTCTGATCTCCAGCTGCTGGGGTATACAGTCAATAAGAAAAGTAATACGAGGCCATCCAATCGTACACTTTTTATATTAACTAAAACCAGAAGATTGACCTCGTAGCTTGTGACCTGTGTTATTAAAGTGGCTATTCACACGGTGGATTATAGAAGAGGGAAGCTGATACTACAGAAGTTAGTGACAGTCAGAGTTATGAACCTTGCTGGTTCTGCAAATCTCTGATACTTTTAATAATACTGTGTTCAAGCAAAAACAAGTTGTATCATTATTTGGATGTTTTCCAAGCATGTTTGAGGAGCACATTAGGCATCTGCGGCTCTCTGTCTTTTTTCTGTATTTGACATGCAATTAAATAAAATCCCGAAATATCCAGAAATATAAAATATTAAAAAAGGATTTTTATATATGTTACTTTATGGACATTGAGTCCCTTCAAAAAATAATGGCAAATCAATCAAATGTAAATTTGAAATGGACTTTTTACCTGGTGTTAAGTGCATTGTATTAATTGACTGAGAGCGTAGCTAGGTAAATATCTGGTAGAGAAAGAGTTGGTCCAAGTAATATGACAAATAATTAGTTGAAACTTATTTATTTTACTCCGATTGTGAACCAAGTCACAAGTATTACAGCTTAATAGAGGGAGCATGGTCAAAGTCTTCCTGGTTAGAACCAGTTCTAAGCCTATATGTGGAAAAAGTGTCTTGCTCAAAGACACCACACAGCTGTGGTGGAAGATAGAAACCACGATTCTCCTATCCTTGGTTCGATGCTCTACCACTGGACCACGTGCTCAACACAAATAATGAATATTAAAATTAAGTATATGTTTATAAAATTTCTATAATATTTACATGTCATGGTTTCTTGTTACTGATGGTAAATGAAGCTACTGATATGGTGACATCTGAATATCGTGGTTCACCGCTGCTTCTTGTTACTGGTAGGTTAATGATATTATGACATGGTGACATCTGAAAGTGTGTCTCTATCAATTAGTATCCAAGTGGAGAACAGTTTGTGCCAGAATGAAATATAATGTTTGGCCATGCACAGAGATTTAATATTTCTTTTACTTTTGTTAAGGTATTGAATTTTTGAGGGGCTAGTCTTAGTTCTCAATGCTGAGGTCGTCGGTTTAAGTACAGCTTAGCTGGGTCTGGTTAGCTCAGTCGTTAGTGGCTGACTATCAATCTAACAGTCTTCAAATCCCTATCCGGCCAGTGTTCTTGATAATTGATATATGACATCGGTCTCGTTGTCATTCATGTCTCACTGCTGATTGAGGTGTGAAAGTTATCAGTTTTTTGTGGAGATGGGTGTGCTCGAGTGCTGGTTAAATTTCCAGGATCCCAGGAAAGAGTGATAATACTGATCCACTTAGCCCTTGATGGCATAAAAATAATGCTGGACATTTAAACAAATGTTCAAACAAACAAGATCAAGCAAAGCTCAGTCTGAATACTGTTTGTGAGAATGTTTTCTGGTTACTGAAGGGAAGACAATACCTGTAGTTTTAACTAGTTTCAATCAGAAATCTCCTACCACTAAATTATCTGGAAACTATATATACTCAACAAAAGTTGTAGTTAGTCACCTGGATTTACTTATGTCATCAATACGAGTTTGTATATTTTATATCTTAATATACAATCTAATGAACAAATTCATTGGGTATATTTTCAGAGAAAGAATATAACAACTCTTTTAAAATGCGCGACTTGCAAAGTCGAAATTCACAATTGTATCAGTATATTGTATGTTCGCCATTTGCAGCGATAAAGGCATTACATCTCGACCTCAATGACCTTATCTCAATTGAGTATGTATGGGATTTGTTTGCAAAACAATACAGCTTTCACAACCACATATTTTGATGCATTTGTATCAGAACGTTAACCAGGCATGGAATTACATTTTCCAAAGATACTTGCAGAGAAGCATTATTTTAATGCAGTGGAATGGTGTACATACATGAACATATAATTGAAAAGTTGCTACCGTACATGCTTATTGCTTTATTAATTGAAACAAAACTTTTGGAAAGTATGCACAATCAATTTGTTCATTAGATGGTAGAATTAAAATATGAAATTCGCAAACTCATGTTGATGAAATGATAATAAATCCAGGTGACCAGATATAATTTTTTTTGAGTGTATAACATGTTATATTTGCCAATTCAAGAGAGAGAAAAAAAATTAACCTATTGTGATTTATGTTTTTGATTCTACTTGCTGTATCTGTATTTACATATTAAACTTGTTTTGAACAATATGACCATTTTTGTGTTTGTTGTATGATCTCATCTTGATTGAATATCCATATCTTACATACATGGTTACAAGAGTCCCAAACCATATTGATCACACACTGTTTTTTTATGGTATTTAATTTTTTTTTAATGGAGTTTAACCCTTTACTCCATAGATACGCATTTTACCACACCAATCACAGAAGGTCATTGAAAATAGTGCAGGAAGAGTTCAGATTGCTCGTAACGAGCAATCTGAACACTTCCTGCACAGTTTTCCACTCTGTCAGTTATTATAAACATAATTCACCCAATAATTCAAAAGCCTTCTATATTCGAGGTGTCCAAAGGCGTTTGGATTAGAGGTGTCTAAAGGCGTCTATATCAGAGCTGTCCAAAGGCGTCTATATTAGAGGTGTCCAAAGGCGTCTATATGAAGTGAAAGGTTCATGCCATTTTCAACTTGTGTCAGATAATATATGACAATATGGCAAATGAAGTGTTATTGGTGGAGGATGTCCTTCTGCAAGTAACTGGCAAACTTTCTTACAAAAATTTTGAACTGGATTGGACTCGAACATGAGATCTCATCAGTGAGAGGTAAGTGATCTTGAGACAGTGCCTGAGACCAATCTACCATGGAGAGCCCTGCGGTATTAAATGTATTATGAAGTATTCATCATGTGGCAACAATGCAATCAATTATGTTTTTATTTTTGAAAAAAATGCCAAATTTGTAGAAAAATTGTTTAAGAATTTCAGTATATTAAGTGACAGAATTATGTTAACAGAACTAGATACATTAAGTAATGAAATAAAGATGATTTAAAGACTTAAGTTATTTTTTAAGTTTTATTCTTTTATTAAACAAACAATGGCCCATGTTTATATTTTTTTTTAATTACAAACATAAATATATCGTTGATAAATGGCAAGTGATTATATCCATGAAATTTTACATAAAGATTAATGATTGAGTTTGTATGATAATGTTTAAATCTATAATATAGTCTTCTTTATTTACAGGAAGCCTGTGTGGTTCCGGCTAAGAATAGAATCACTGCCAATCTCTGCAGAGGGGTAGGAATCCTCCAAATGGGTGTCATGTTCATTTTTTTCAATTTTTGTCATGTTCACTATTGTGGTTAAACTATCAGCCCCTGTGTGGTTTCAGGGAGTGATGGCAAGAATAGGACCACTGTGGCTCATACATGTCGTAAGAAGCAGCAACAATTTGAGTAATACAATAGAATATGCTGAAACTCTGCAGTTCTGCAGGTAACAAGGTTCTAGGTTCATTCTGCATATTCATTTGTTGGTGTATTTTTTTTTTAAATCTGTATGTTAATTTGTTGTTTTTGTACATGTAGAGTGAACCTGGAATCTTCCTTCCTGTTGGCGTCGAATAACATATAAAGTTGGTACGCCGTAAAACCCCATTCATTCATTTTTTACACGATGTTAACAATATTAAGCATTAGTGTTTATGCTTCAGTACGTTTTTCCAACAACAACATTTGGTCCTAGGGGAGAATCTTGGCACTGCTCGTGTTATCGAGGTTGTCTCCCTTTAACCACAGAGCTTTATTAAGTGTTTTGTTACTATAATTGCTGTAATTTAGTGTACTTATTATGTTTAAGTGTAAGTTATAAACAATGCCACGTGTTTAACTGGTCCACAGTTCTGTACCTCTCGTGAACTGGAAGAATATAATATATAAACATCTTTAAAAACAAAATTTAATGAATATTGAATAGATATATTTTTGATTCCAGATTTGTTATCATTTTTATTGATTCAAATCTGTTACAAAATCACTGATGGCCCTAGTTAATTTGTCATCTTTAAAAATGATTATTTTGATTTATTATTCATGTCATATCTAGCTTTGATACAATACCTATACTTTCATTTTTTAAGGTCTTTAAGTATTTAATAGTTGCATTCAATAAAATTGCATAAAAAAATTATAACATATGAGATTTAAATAAATGTATTACGCGAAGTTACAATGCAAGGGATACAACTTATTTTAAACATATATATACAATAAAGGATTTTATTTTTTGTTTTATTATTTTTTTTATGAAAATAAAAAGGGTCGGGGTGACATGAAAACTAAAGAGTGGGCGGAGATGATATCTAGCAATTAATTTAGTATCGCCTAATATAACATTAATAAAGTATTTATTGGTTATATCAAGCTGGTAAATATTCCAATATCTCATGTTCTCATTTCAAGTATAATATGTCTTGTTCTTACCAGATGAAACTAATAAATATGGTCAAGTCTGTACTCAAGATCAGACTATTACATACATTAACCGAGTATGTTTTTTTATAATCAGTTGTTGTAGTAACAGTACCTACCATGTACTGCATCTATCTATCTACTGATACTGCAACACACTCTCTCTTGAGGATCTTGTGCAGGCACATATTCCACAAGTTTATAACAACCATTTGAATTACTGATTAATACATAAGTACAGTGAGATCTGTTACATGCTCTGGGTATGACTCGACTGCTTCAATTTCCTTCCAAACAATTTGCATGGGAGTGTGTTTGAAACCCCTCTGGGAATTGATCTGGGGACCCATGGGTCTTGGGGCAAGCATTCTAACCACTAGACCACCGCAACTCCTTATACATGGAGCCATGGATATATTGCTTATTAACTGTTCTAAATGTTACCATGTATTGTGTAAACTTAATCTCTTTTTATCTCTCAATCTAACCTCAATTTAAATGACAATACGGATTTTACCTTGACACAATTTAAGTATCAAAGATACAGGTAGGGTTGTTACCATTTAAAGTGCAGTAACTGATAAGATGTGATATGTTAATTGTATTAAAATTGATTGGTGTAATAAGAATGAAAGAGAGCATGTGTGAGTGACAGAGGGAGAGATAGACAGATGGATAAACAGACAGCGAGAAAGAATGTTAGAAAAAAGAGAAAGACATACAATAACATAAATATATACTGGTAAATGTATATAAAAACACACATACAGTAGAACTTCGATGGCTCGAACCCTACGGGACTTGACAAATAAGTTTGAATTAAGGGTTGTTCGAGCCAGGTATTGTTGAACATCAAATCAGACATGTATATTCATCGAAATAGCAATTCGTCCAGGACTAGATAAATGATTCAAGCTATATACAGTGTTCGAGCCATCCGTGTTCGTGCCAACACACATTATATATTTATATAAAAACACACAAAGCTAAAATGTTTAGATTTGGAGGTTTTTTCAGTATTAAATTGGGATGGTCCTTTGCTATATTGTGTTTTTTTTATTTTCTATATCAAACATTGGGTCAAACAGGGCCTTCTGTTTTAAAGCATGTTCGTAAAGATATTTAGGTATCTTCACTGTATATGATGAGTCAGTGCCAGGTTAGCTCAGTCGGTAGCACAGCTGACTATAAAATCAGGGGTTGTGAATTCTTATCATAGACTTGCCACAGTCTCTGAGATGATTGATATACAGCATTGCATCTCATTATCATTTGTCTCTCACCGCTGATTCAAGTGGAAAACTATCATTTACTTGCGACCATTGGTGTGCTCAAGTACTGGTTAACCTTCAAGGATCCCAGGAAATAGTAGAAGGGTAAACTGATTGTTTGTTAGCTGTAGATGGCATAAAAGTGTTGTTAAATATTCAATTATGTTTCTTTCTCAGTGGACAATGTGGGTATCAACTTCCTTGTTTTATAGACTTAGTTTTATTTGTTTGAATATTAATCACTTGTATGGTTCACAGTACCCAGGGCAAAGTAATATTTGTAATTACCTGTATATCACTGTATCCTTATTTAGGTAAGTTTATTACTTATATGGATAACAGTGTCCTCGGTTAAGTAATATTTGTCATTACCCGTATATATTACTGTGTCCTTATTTAAGTCAGTTTATTACTTATATGAATAACAGTATCCTGGGTTAAGTAATATTTGTCAGTACTGTGTCATTATTTAAGTAAGTTTATTACTTATATGGATAACAGTGTCCTGGGTTAAGTTATTTTTGTAATTACAAATATATATTACTGTGTCCTTATTTAAGTAAGTTTATTACTTATATTGATCACAGTGCCTTTATAATGTATCAGAGTGCCTTTATAATGTATCAGACTGTCTTTATATGTATCACAGTGCTTTGATATGTATCACAGTGCCTTTATATATATTACAGTGCCCTGATATGGATCACAGTGCCTTTATAATGTATCAGATTGCCTATATATATATATATATAACAATGCCCTTACAAAACAAATGCCCTTGTAATGTATCAGACTGTATTAATATGTATCACAGTGCCTTTATATGTATCACAGTGCTGTTATATGTATCACTGTGCCTTGATATGCATCACAGTGCATTTAAATATATAACAATAGCCTTATATGGATCACAGTGCCTTTAAAATGTACCTGAGTTCCTTTATATGCATTAAAGTGCCATACTAATGTATCAAAGTGCACTTATATGAATTACAGTGCCCTTTTAATGTATCAGAGTACCTTTATATGTATCACAGTGCCCTTATATGAATTACAGTGCCTTTATTATGTACCAGAGTGCCTTTATGTGTATCACAGTGCCCTTATTTTGATCACAGTGCCTTTATAATGAATCATAGTACCTTTATATGCATCACAGTGCCCTTATTTTGATCACAATGCCTTTATAATGATATCATAGTACCTTTATATGCATCACAGTGCCCTTATTTTGATCACAATGCCTTTATAATGTATCAGTGCTCTTATTTTGATCACAGTGCCTTTATAATGTATCACAGTGCTCTTATATGTATTACAGTGCCCTTATATGAATCACAGTGCCTTTATTATGTACCAGAGTGCCTTGATTTGTATCACAGTGCCCTTATATGAATCACAGTGCCTTTATAATGTATCAGAGTGCCTTTATTTAAAATCAGTGTTTTTTTTACTTCTCACCTCTAACCACTTAGGTCGATGGTTGGAGCCTAGCTTGTCCAAAAACATAATGTGAAAAAGTTTGCCAATTACTAGCAGAAGAACGGTGATTCTACTCAGATTCATTCTGAGGTCATTCTTCACCAATAAAACTGCATATGCCATATATAACCTGAAATGGTAATGGGTAAAAATAAGGTAAAATTGTGTTCACATTTTAACAAGTTTATTACACATGTGTGAACGTTATACAATAACTTAATTACATGCGTATACATAAATAGTAACAACGTCAAATAAGAATTTCTACAAATCACAACAGTTTGAATAATATAGCAAGTACCGGTTTGGTTATTATAATGATATTACTGTACATGGTAATAATGCATTTGGTAATAATAATAATGACAGATAATAATGAATATGGTTATAATGACAGATAATAATGAAATATGGTAAATATTATAAATAATTAACAACTTGAGATAAAAAAAGTCATAAACATGATAACAAGTAATGAAGATAATAATGATACATAATAATGAACAAGGTATTAATGATGTATAGGAATGATATGCAAATAATGATAATAATAATGATTACACAGTGAAAATAAGAAAACTTTAATGAATACAATGAAAATGGTAGTCATTGGAAACAGAGAATAATAGTTTATTCCAGTAAAATATCCTATTTATTTCAGCGAGTTACCGTTTAAGCGATATGGTGGTCACCAGTGGCAGTGACTCAGCTGCTAGTGGCAAACAACCTGAGTTGGCATAGTAGTTTCAGTATTCAGGAGTGAAGTTGAATTTATATTTAACTAAACCAACAATCTTTCATTAAACACAGCAAGTGTGATAGCCATTTTCCATTTTAAAAATTTTAAACAGTGAAATTACAAATAATAATTCACTGAAGAATCTTTGAAATTGACCAGGAAGCATAATAACTGAAACATTGAAATTCATGCATAATCCGGAACAATATAATGATTCGAGTCCTGACTTAAAAATGCACAATTTTAGTTGTTCCGAATATAATACGGTTAGGTAGGTTGGGTGTATCGCCCGAACCTCAATATTTGGTTGCTACAGTTATATACTACAGCTTTATGTTGATATCTCGTAACCAATGCCAGGGCTGCGTTCAGCACCGTTAAACATGTTTACTTTGTTTATAAACGCAAACGGTGACCTAACGAACGAAAAATAAACGGAAATCGGTCTACTCGACGTTGTCCCTCCACTTTCCATTACGTCACGTGATTAAACACAAGCAAACAGCTGTTAGCAAACGTTTTAAGCGAACATGTCGTTCAGTTCACTTCTGTTATCAAACGTTTGCAAACAAATTAAGCGAACTTAAATATACTAGACATTAGCTTTCCTTAGTGCTGGTCTCCTAGTCACGGAGGAAACAAAATTATCTAACATAGTTTGCGTATAGGTAATGGATAAAAATAGAATTGTTGTCATATATTGATCAAACATAGTATTGACCAATGTACCAACATTCTACACAATGTTAATGTTAGAGGGAGTCAAATTTTCTCGCTTCGTTCAAATCCTTTTTCTTTGATAGATTTCTAATTTCTAATATTGACTATGCTGTAAAATATATGAGAAATATTTATAGGGTGTATGCGGGAATACAGTTGTGTATTATACCTATATCCCTACAACGTATATTTCCACCTATATTGCAAAGATAGGACCTCGTACAATGCGTATCGAAAATACATATGTATAAACGAAATACGCTGTTTTGAAACTACGTCATGTAACCTATCGTTTTGGGATGACAGCAAATTTATCTGTTTTATATATTATACAATACAATAGATTCAATATTAATGTGTTACCTGTATTGGACGAGACTAACTATAAATAGAATTATGTAGTTTCACAATAGCGTATTATAGCAGTTTTACAAGGTCATATTGTGTGTTTAGTAAACATATTTTCGCCCTGTCAAACATTTTTCATAAGCAATCACCTGTAACATTATTTTGGGCATATTGCCATCTGGTAAGGCAATATAAAATAAATAAACCGACTTAACTATAAATTCCCCACTACATAAGTGTAACAGTTTTCTATCAACCATGTTTTTTTAATAATCCGTCTCCTTTCTCACACCTACCAAATGGTTTCACTGCTCGATTCTTAATAGCATGATTCTACTTGTCCATTGACTTGATATGGCTATGGTTCTTACAGTAATTTCCTTTCGAAATGTCTATATTTCGCGTAAAGTTCATATTAGAATATTGCAAGCTTCTCTCACACCGGTCGAGGTTTCCTTCGGTCAATTAAGACGCACACCAATACAATATATTACCCATAAAGTAAACTTAGATACACTTTTTGAAAAATATATACATCGGTATTTATATCTATTTATATCAGTGACCTATCAACAGTGTAATTAGTTCTCTGTTTACATATACTTTGTAGGGGATTGATTGTAGGGGAAATCCGTAAGTAAGTTAAGATTTTTTAGCCAATCCCTTTCTGGCGAGAGCTTTTTGGACGACCCTCGAAGATTGTGCGTATGTTATGTCGGTCTCCACACATTCATAACTGTCCATACTTGACGCCATCATCGCTGGTGGCGGGGGAGCGGCGGCTCCAAGCCTACCCATTCTGGATCCCGGTGGTGGCGGGGCACCACCCATACCGAAACCAAAGGATGTGGATGGGGCGGCCTCTTTAAAATTTTCTTTCACATCTGAGAGTTTAGACATTGCCATATACTTTTTAGCCATTGGAGACGAGTTTGCAGTCATCAGTTCTTCGTTGTTACGTTGTAATTGTTTAGACCTGTGTCCCTTTTTCTGCAATTTCTTGTGCATCAGTCCTGAAAATTCCTCGGCGTCGATTTCTCTGCCAGCTTGAATCTCGGCATCCACTTCCGCGTTCACTTCGTCCATTAACTGTTCAAGCGACATCTCTTCCTGAGCGCCGCCTATAATCACTTGCGTCAGAAGTTTAGATTTTGACAAAGGCACGTACTGTCCGCCGGTTATGAAGGCAACAGCCATGAAGAAATCCTTATACGGTGTTATACTAGGCTCACACCCGACCATATAAATTGTCACTCCCTTTTCTGCAAGTTTGTGTGTGACCTCCATAGGGTCGATTCCGTTCGGACATCCATTTGGGAACCCGTCTGAACCACAACCTAGCCCATGAGGCGGGGCATCAGATATACAGACGCATATTTTTGTGGCCTCCTCCCTCCAACTTAATTTCAAAACATCGTGAAGCGCGTCTGCTACTGCTTCCGGCGTGTCACCACCGCCAGACGCTGCACACTGGTTCAACCATTCTTTCATCGTCTTAGGCGACTGGGTAAAATCATGTGTTCTCGTAACAAAGCTAGAATCCTGGGGCGGATGGTCACGATATTCCACAAGAGCTAAGCGGACTTCACTCTTCTCACTAGCGACGATTTCCTCCACAATTCGGCGTATATTGTCCCTTGCCGATTCGATATACGAACCCATACTCCCCGTACAGTCCATAGCGAAGGCTAAATCCAACAATTTACTGTCATGTTTGGCCAGTTCAGGCCGTTCAACTTTTTCAACCTTAATTTTTCCAACTTGTTCCGCCATTTTCTTAAATTTATCTGCCGATCCACCAAGATTTTGATTAAACACACTGTTCGCGTTTCTTTTCCGGTTTGTTTTCATGTTCAGGGCTTTCTCTATTTATATATATATATATAACGATTCAATGAATCATTTAGCTATTTATACAAATGAACACATTGGACGGTTTTGTTTTCATCGTTACACGCATATCTAATTCATTGCTATTATTAGAATATTACCCAGGTGTAATATCTAGAAATAGATCATTGGCGTTCCAACGTGGATAATGCTATATGTTTTTACCTATGTTAAAATTGCTGATGTACTGATTAAGATATGTTTTTGAACAAAAGGCTTTGCATTAAACTAAACCGTTACATCAATTAGATTGTAGATTCGAGTTACTTTTAAAATTACTGGTAGTGATAAAAACGACCTTTTAACGTAAAGGGAGACTATCAAACTAAACATTTTTTAGAAACTAGGTTCGAGTTACTTCCAATATTTGTCTCATTTTAGATATATTTCACATCTTGCTTCTAATGTTGTTTTTTTGTTAATTGTTCAAGGGGGTGACCGTAACTTATGTTGCTAGATCGCGTTAGCTTTTTTAATATGTTTAAACCAATAGTTTAAGTTTATATTAGCAATATGTGGATATAGGGCTTAACAATTTTCAGAACACGTACTGAGTTAAAATTTATCAAAGTTGACTCGTGTCTCTTTAACGGCATTGCGTATAAATGTTCCGGATGATGGCCAAGCACGGTATTCTTTTATCCTACTAGTAATTTATTTTAACTTATTTGTGATCAAACTTTCCGTGACCTCTGACGTAATATGTCGACACGCTACATATTTATAAGGATTTTCCTAACCATAAGTGGCTTAATGCTACTATCAAACAGAAACTTGACAGATCTATTTTTGAATGACTGGTATTCAGATGTACAAAATTCAAGCAAATGTAAAATCTATAGACTATTTTAACATAAATTCGAATTTGAAAAATATTTGATTACAAGACCCATAAAAATATTAGAACATGTTATAAGGTTTAGAACACGTAATCACAGATTGTCTGTTGAAACTGGCTGTTGGAACGGTACCGAACTACATATGCGTAAATGTCCATATTTAAACTATTTTTTTAAAATAGTTTATGCATTACCTATCCAACGATTAATTTTATTTATCGCTATAATTAAAGAACTTAGATCGAACACGAAATATAATATTTTTGTCAAAGAATAATACGCCGGGGAACAAAAAGGCCTCGTACTATGTCTGTTCATAATACCACTACCACTACCACTACCACTACCACTACCACTTTCACTACCACTATCACTACCACTATAACTACCACTACCACTACCAGCCACTACCAACCACTACCACTACGTCTACCGCTAACACCACCACTAACACTACCACTACAATCTATAATTGGTAGGTTTGGGTTGAAGTTAGTGAAAATCGATAGGGTATTTTAGCAATCTATTGTCACCGCACAGTGACTTTTTCGGTTATTTTCTTCAACTGTCAGATAATACATGTACGATCACCAGGTATACTTGGCGAACTCAAATAACTTCGGACAAAATGCCTTGCTTAGGGACACTACACATAGTGCGTTGTCCAGTCGCAGAGCATCATACCAAGAATCTGAGGGTCGTCGGTTTGATCCTCCACCACGGCTATCTGTGGTGTCCTTGAGTAGAAGTAGTAGTAGAAGTAGTAGTAGTAGTAGTAGTAGTAGTAGTAGTAGTAGTAGTAGTAGTAGTAGTAGTAGTAGAAATAGTAGTAGTAGTAGTAGTAGTAGTAGTAATAGTAGTAATAGTGGTAGTAGTAGGATAATAGTAGTAGTAGAAGTAGTAGTAATAGTAGTAGTAGTAGTAGAAGTAGTAGTAGCAGCAGCAGCAGCAGCAGCAGTAGAAGTAGTAGTAGTAGTAGTAGTAGTAGAAGTAGTAGAAGTAGTAGTAGTAGTAGTAGTAGTAGTAGTAGTAGAAGTAGTAGTAGTAGTAGTAGTAGTAGTAGTAGTAGTAGTAGAAGTAGTAGTAATAGTAGTAGTAGTAGTAGTAGTAGAAGAAGTAGTAGCAGCAGCAGCAGCAGCAGCAGCAGCAGTCGAAGTAGTAGTAGTAGTAGTAGTAGCAGCAGCAGCAGCAGCAGTAGTAGTAGTAGTAGTAGTAGAAGTTGTAGTAGTAGTAGTAGTAGTAGTTGAAGTAGTAGTAGTAGTAGTAGTAGTATCACTTTTATTATCATTTATTGACTGTAATATCACAGAATCAACATTTAAGTAAAAATATTGACATTCTTTATTTAAGAATCATGTTTTTTTGTAAAAAGAGAAGTCAAGGCTTAAACCAGTATTGTTTTCTAAATGCATTGTCGAATTTGGGTGCACACAGTGTTATTTTCTGGATGAGGTGTATGAGGTATGAGTCGATATTACTTGGGATGGGCTGAGCCCGACACACACTGGAAATGAGGAGTCATGGTCCGTGAAAAAGTTTTTAAATCGTCTGCCAGCAACTCCTATGTTAGAGCCATAAAGTATTGACTATTTGATATGAACAAAACATTATTCATATAGTTCAAGATTGTATGCCCTCCAACGAAAACAATAGATGCGTTTTTTACTCATGTTTACTGAGACAGGTTACGAGTGTTGGTGATGAATATCATTATTTATTTGAATGTCAACACTTTTGCTGTAGTAGAAAAGCCTTTTTGGAGAAAAATACTACATAAGACACAATATTAATAATTTGGATAAAGTAATGAACATGAAAACAACAAACATTATAGAATACAGAAAATTGTGTCAATTTATTAAAGACATACTTGTACAGTTCAACTGATATTGCAATTTTTATTGTGTGTTTTTTGTTAAGAAATATATAAGAACATACTCGACAACTGGCATATAACAACGTCGTTGAATTCTACTATTATGCCAGTTACATAATATAATATAATAACGTCTGGACTATTTTATTGTATATATAGTTTCTTTAAAATCAGGGTACTCTCCCATTGGCAGAACAAAACAAAAACACCCACCAACAACAACAACAGCAAAAATTATGTTAATTCTTTTTGGGCAATATTCCAGTTCCTGATCATATATAATTAGCCTCTACTGTATAGAGTTTTTATTACTCATATTGTCATGTGTACCATGAATTGAGTGAATAAACTATTAAATTGAATTGAATTGAATTCAGTTGTGACAGTTCCGCATCGTCTTTGTTCAGCAACATAATACCATGTGTCTGCGGCATGATACTCCAGTGTGACAGCGCTTAGAATACTGTCTCAAGTAGACCCCGTCGTGATATGACTGAAAAATTGTTGAATGCGACGCTAAACACCATACAACAACATCATCAACATAAACCTCTTGAAGTGGTGTAGTGCCCATTTATCACTGTATTTTTTTTTTTATAAAAAAATAAGTGAAAAAAAGTATATAGGTCTAAAAATTGTGGTAAATAATGGCTAACGACCCATTATTCCCATTTCTACCTGTCACGAGTTCGAAATAATAATCTTCCAAAAAATCATTTTTCTTATTTCACTAGCCTAGTCAAATAAGAAAAAAAGACGGTTCCGTTCATTTCCGACTTGAACCGAAGCGGGTTTTGCCGATTTCCGTGAATCACACGGGCAAATAATTATGCAGGTAACAAACACTGTGTATTTACTCGTTTCACGTTTTTTTTTCATTTACATACACTCTTTCACGAAGCAGACGGCCACTTATATAAACTAAAAATACTACCGATATAATTTCTGATCCTTTTATGCGTGGATTTGTTGACGAAAGTATTGTTCAGAAAATGCTTTAGGAATAAATTATGCAAATTAGATCATGCGAATAACGGCGAAGTCTTTTGAAACCGAAACTAAAATGCTTTTTTTATTACTCGTATTTCTCTATTTCTAATATATTTTCTTCAAAATTGTATGCATCAATAACAGTTTAAACTGCACAGCAACAGACCAGAGCGAAATTAGCTCTTATTATGACATTCACCACTAAACACAAGACTGCCGTAAGATGGGCATTACGCCACTTTAAGGAATATCTTGGAAACTGAATAATGGTTTTGCTACCTGCTTACGCGTTATTGGTTAACTTAAAGACAGGCCACATGAACTCGGGTCAAACTTTCCTTAGTTCTGTATGATATAAGTGTAACCCTCACCCCTCCATTACAGTTAGACGGCGTAACGAGAGGATATGTGCTTATTTGTGAAAGGCACGAGTTAAAATACCCACGGCACATGTTGTGTTTATACGATATTTTATTGAAACATCTACTCTTTTACAATCCATACTATATAATTGTAGGCTACAGTTTTAAATTAGCTACAACTTCCTGGCATATTTCACGATCAAATCATACATACGGGGAAAGCAGTGAAAATAAATGTTAATTTCATTGTTATAAACAGTGAGAAGAATTGTTTATACAACTGAGGAATCCCAATAATCCATTATAAAGCTTGAAATATATAATCTCCAAATTTGCGTTTCGACAGAAGCCCCCATCAGAAATTTACAATTGTGATTATTTTCAAGAAGTTTAACAAACTTATACCCTTCACGTATAAGAAGTTTTGTATTTAATATATTATATTATATATATTTAAAACAAAACCGTTTATACGTTAAGGGTCCTGCGTGGCTGAGTGGCATGGTGTCGCGGACACACGGGACATGATGCAATACCCCTTCCAGTCCGATTCTCATTATACTGACACCGGGTCAAGCATACTGGGCGCCAAGCGAAGAAGCTTCTTGTACCATCAAGTATTTGGTATGGACCCGCCAGGGATCGAATTCATGACTTTCCGCATGAGAGTCGAGTCGGAACTATAGTGTATTTTAAAATTGTACTTAATGTACACTGTCATAACCGTACTCAGATTAACCTATTCTAAACTGGAAGTACAATTCAACGTGCTCTTGTCTGTTCCAAGAACATCAACTTAAGCTGCTTTGATTCCATATTTATTGTTTCAGTCTAACATTTGATTTTTCACAAAAATATGCAGAACATTTATACATTTATAAGATTTGATCCCGATATCTAGCACACAAGGGCACTCCAACCTCGAACAGCGTTAAGGCGGAGATACGAATCCGGGAAGCACATATACTAAACAAACAACAACAACAACAACAACAACAACAACAACAACAACAACAACAACAATAGCAACAGCAACAATATGTTACCATCAGCAGCAGAAACAACAGCAACAGTAACAACAACAATAATAATAAAAACAACAACAGCAACAACAACAACAACAGCAACGGTTGCAACAACAGCAACAACAACATCAACAACAGCAACAGTAACAACAACAACAGCAGCAACAACAACAATAACAACAGCAGCAACAGCAATAACAACAGCAACAGCAACAACAGTAACAGCAACATCAACAGCAACAACAACAGTAACAACAACAACAACAGCAACGTCAACAAAAACCATCAGCAGCAGAAACAACAGCAACAGTAACAACAACAATAATAAAAACAACAACAACAAAAGCAGAAACAACAAAAGCAACGTTTCATCAACATCAACAACAACAACAACAACAACAACAGCAACAGTACAACAACAGCAACAACATCAACAGCAACAACAACAATAATAAAAACAACAACAACAGCAGCAGCAACAGCAATAACAACAGTAACAGCAACATCGACAGCAATATCAACAGCAACAGCAACAACAACAACAACAAAACAACAACAACAAGAACAACAACAAAAACAGCAACAGCAACATCAATAAAATGTTACCATCAGCAGCAACAGTAACAACAGCAGCAACAGCAACAACAACAACAGCAGCAACAACATCAACACTATTTACCATCAAAAGCAGAAACAACAGCAACAGTTACAACAACAACAACAGCAACAACAACATCAACACTATTTTACCATCATCAGCAGAAACAACAAAACAAGCAAACAACACTTTCCTTCACCCCCTCCCACACAAAAACAAAACAAAACGAAACAAACAACACACACACACACGCGCGCGCGCGTGCGCACGCACGCACGCACGCACGCACGCACACTTACTTAACGTTTTGTCTAGAGCTTCATTATTACTTGATTATTTGAATGTATATTCGATGGTTCTAATCTTCTTTGATACTATATAATATTGCGGCAATAAACGATTCTGACGTTAGAGAATTGCGATGCTCGATAGCAGGAGATCGACCCAGTTATATTGACATGTTTGTAAACGCCAGTTGTCGGCTAAAACAGAAATATAAACTGTTTTTCAAATGTGTTTATTTTCAATTTCATCGAATGTCGTTTCCTAAATTTCCCATGACACGAAGTAGTAGATGCTGTTACTGTACTATAGTTCAGCTTTGTCATTCTGTCTGTTTAAGTTAAAGGAACACTCCGTACTGATAAAAGTCGGTTTGTTTTTGGTTTATACATCAAATCATTCTTCACACTTGTGAACGCATCAGTAGTTTTATTAGTAATACTAGTATGAATATCCGAAACTTGATGTTAAAGAAATTATTAATAGTTGTAATTAAAAGAAATAGTGGTGTTGCGCCCAGGTTGAAAATATGAGTATACTCTATTTAAAATGTTCCTTGAAATACTTGCTCATATACTAGTAAAACTGATGCAATTAAAATGTATTTATCTCGTTTTGTGACATGGCATGAGACATCTGAGAGGTAGGGCACTTTTAAAGTATATTTAAAGCGGAGTGATAGTGTAGCGGGTAGAGTGTTGGCCGCTCACGCCAAAGGTGGCGGGTTCGATCCCCTGTTCGACCCATTACCTCTCATTAAACAACACTCAGTACTGGTACTACCCAGGAAATGGATTCGGGAGCGGTTCATAGTTTGCATAAAAATACACAGTAAACACATTCGGCCGCATTGGACCTATAAGTCACATATAAACATGCCATTTTAACAGAATTTTTAAATACATATACACATAGTTCCTGTGAAGTTGGGTTCACAAAATTATATAAGTCTTTTCTTAATTGGTTTATTTGTAAGAATGAAATATAAAGAGAAAAAATTAATAAATATATAGCAGAAACATTGAATGACATTTCAAATATAAATGTTAGAAATCAACAAGTGTTTAATTATACAGAAAGTTTATCGTAATAATGCTAGAAATATCCATAGATGCTGCCATTATTACAGTAAAAAGTAAAATAAAACTAATAGGCGCGTATCTAAATGGTACTTCAAGGAAGCAAACAAAATATATATCATACTTATTTAGTGATGAAATGATTAGTAATTATTAAACGCATGTATATGCCTTACACTATCATGACGATATAGAGACATTTTTTAAAATATACATACCGTTATAGACAATTCTTTCTTTACAGTGAATGAAACACTATATGCTAAATACTGCGTCTGGAATCTAACCTAACGTTCACCGTCGTGTCCCATGTGACATGAGTGTGCCAAGTTTCAACAAAACCTGTATCACTTTGATTAACTTTAGAAATGCCAGGCTTCAGACTTAACGCATTCAATATACATTATATCCTGCCCTCGAGAACGAATAGACTAACTTTTGCATGTTTTTTTCTAAGACATTCTTCATTTTGACTTCATTGATATGTATCTTCTAATTTAAAACAATTTGGCAGACATTGCCATAGCAATGTTTGCCAAAATTTAGTCGCATTCAGAAACAGTCGATTATTTTGCTTTTTCTGTTTAGTAAAATGATACAATACTGTTAAAGATGCATCTCCTATAACTTTCTGTTCGGTAAGTGGTGGAAAATTAATTGAATCACAACGATCAATGTCCCATTTAAAGATAATGATTGATACTGTCCTTGTAGTCAATCTTATATATGAGAAAATTGTTAATACACAGGTCGGCATTTGCTGTTTTATTCGTCAAAGTTTTAGTATGACTTGATATTGGCCAATCAGTGACGTTGTCGTTAAACGCGATTTAGTATTTGGTCAAAACAAAAATAAAGAAAAATTACAATACAGAGACAAAATACAATACAAGTTATTGATCACAATATCCACAATATGTGATGTTTATATAAATGAGCCGTTGGCGCATCTGACTATCAATCCATGGGTCATGACTTCGAATCCCCGCCCGGCCACAATCTCCGTGATAGTTAATATACGACATTGCGTCTCATTATCATTCATCTTTCACTGCTGATTCAAGTGGAAAAGTTATTAGTAACTCGTGGAAATTAGGTGTCTTGCGTAAATTAGCTATTTGTCATCTCGGCACATCACACTCACTATACTACTATATAGGTTTAAGACCACCATTGACTGTTGCTCTTTATTGAAAATTCTATAATAAATAAAAGAAGTTTGCATGTTCGTCATTCATAGAGAGACACAAATTCTCAACCACTGCAATACAGAATATATGATGAGAAAAGTAGGGTTCATATGGCATATAAAACTAGTTTTCTGTTCAGTGTAACCACTGCTGACAAAGTGAAAGTACACATCCAAAATCACGTATATTGAACGGAAAAGCTAAACCACCACCTGACATTTATCAAAGCAATTTATTTTGCAAAATCACCATCTAACATTTTATGTGTTTGCTTTAAAAGCATCAAAGAAATTTCCTTAAAATTTGGATTTGAAAAAAAACAACAACATTAAGATAACAATGACCAATCGAATTAATAAAATATGTAAAACCAATACATAATTGTCTGTTCACGTTGTATACACGTTTTAAAACTACAACATAATATTTTGACGTAGATATTGGAAATACAAAAGTGGCGGGTTAGTCGTTCCGTTCAGTGTACACATACCCGAATTCCCAATCATCAATTTGTGTTTTTTCCAAATTGACAATGCTTTCAAAATGTTCAAAATACACCAATAATGCCATTCAAATAAAAAAGAAGAATTAAAACAATGGCAATGCATTACTGAAGAAGAAGAAACAAGGATTTGTTTATAACCGCCATTATTTGACTACCCCAATAGTGGCACTATGCCTATATACCATAATTCATAACTCAGCATATCTTTAATTGGAAAAATGACCATAGTGTTAACACAACATCATCCTATGCCAGTATATTACTTGTAGAAGCATGTTGTCTGTCCAAGCCAATCGATGTTAACATTAATTTTCATCGCAATAAATATCGAATAAACGTTAAAACATCAAAAGAAGATTTAGTTTGTATTCTATTTTAGTATATTCGGAAGAAATAAGCGCATAACCCGCTTAGCTTCAGTAGGAGTTTTTATAGTTTCCCTTTTTTGCTGAGAAATGTACGCATTGACAAGGGGTCCTCCGCGACTGAATAGTCTAAGGTGCCGTCTCAAGATGACTAACCTCTCACCGCTAAGATTCGTAGATTCGAGTTCCGCTCGCTTCAATAATTTTATGTGAGAAAATTTGCCAGTTACTTGCGGAAGGACGTTGGTTCTATTCAGTCTGATTCAGTCTGAGGTCTTCCACCACCAGTTAAACTAGATATGTCGTATATAACCTGAAATATGGATATACTATTTATAACTTGAAATGTGTTGAAAATTGCGTTAAACCCCATTAAAAAAATGTACGCATTGTCGTACGTGCGTATGCCTGGGTACGCGCCTGTCTATTTAATATTATGAGTATTCCATATCTCATCTTTACACTCGTGTGGTGATTGCGTCATCTCCTGCTGATCATATAATTTTTTTCAAGAAGTTATTTAATGTAAACAGTTGTGTCAAAAAGTTGCATCAGCTATATATAGCCGGTTTTATCGTTACAAAAGTCACGCAATGCACATGGTGGTGTCACGTTCGTGACGACAGTCCTTTACCAACGATCGCATGTTATATATTTCCTATTTGTTTAAAAGACAATATGGGTATTCCCACCAGTATACAGAGGTGTAATAACGTGATCGGGCATGCTTCTGGGAAGTTATAAAATATTAATATTTCTTTTGTAAAGTTCTTTATAATGACGTATGTTTACATATTGTTTTGGTAGATCCTTTAGTGAAATATGAATTATTGTAGATACTGCAGATTCCCGAAATAAACCCCACTCCAAAAATAATTTCTCATCATTGGCTTTTTAAGCGATTAATTTGATACTTCCATGTTACACGTAAACAGGTAAATGTATATGCGTGCGAAATAAATAATGAATGTTATGTTAATATGATTAAAATATAGTTGAAACTGTTTACAAAGAAATAAATATGGAAATCCAATATATTGGACTATATCGATTTATTTTTTATCTTTTTTCGTTAAACAGGGTAATAATGGAAGTAATAAAACTCGTACCACGTATAGGTTAATGTGTACTTAGTGAGATTAAAAAAGAAAACAATTGTGTATGTTAAAACTTTGCTTAGACCGACTGCAATGACATCTTCTAGGCGTTAGTATGCAAATGAAGCGTTCTTCCAATCAACGATATGCTATTTGTCACGTGTTGTACGTGTTACAGTAGTGCGGTGTCCAGTCTGCTGCCGTACAGTGTTTATGGTTTAATTACCAGTCTACCCCAGTCCCTGATATGTCTCGAATCAGGTCTGTTAAACCCCAAAGAAAAAGTAGGGAATTCTATGCATGTCCCACAATTCATAGTACTTGAACGCTCACCGAACTGTGACGTCATTTAATTGTCATTTAATTGTCACATTTAGTTTCATTTTGTTCTTCGTTCTATAGAAAATAAGTTCTGGGATTTCCACATAGAATCTTTTTAAAGTATTTTGTTTTCATAGCAGAAATGTATCCGCACACAAAAATGTGCAATAACTGACCAGCTTGTTTGTTTTGAATCTTTTTAAAAAGGATATTCTCATATGCTCATAAGTACATGCATATGTTCAACTCCTGTAAAGGTCATGTTTTAGTACCAGTTGTCTTATTGAAATACATGCTATGTCAGCTTTTGCTCTACTCATCTACAGCAAGAAATCACAACAACTCTGAACCATTTTGAAATATTTCAAACCAAATTACATAAGACCATTTTTATAGTGCAAGAATCATGTTACCGTGACTAAAAAAGGAACGCAACGGTGTATAGTGAGACCTAAAGTAACTGACCAATCAACGTGCGCAAAGCTCGATAATTCCTTTGTGACGGACACAAGCGGGGAAAGCTGGATACGTTCCACAGCCCAGCTTAGTTACTTATTTATATATTTGAGTATTTAATAATATACCACACATAACCTGCGCTTAATAAGCAATACTCTTATGTTTATTTTGAAAACCCGATTGGGATTAGAAATAAGAATGAACACTATATATTTGAATGAACTCGTCTTAAATATACTGTACGGAACAGCTAACCAAACATTTTTGCATTACCATTATCTTCGTCAAAATATTGAGTAGCGTTAGTAAAAGTTGTATGTTATTTTACTTAGCCTTAATGTTCTTTCTTATTTAAGTAAAAATTTCAAAGAAATTGCTTTGATACTTTTTTAGAAAATACATAAAGTGTTAAATACATAAAGTGTTAAATACATAAAGTGTTAAATATATAAAGTGTTAGTGTTAAATATATAAAGTGTTAGTGTTAAATACATAAAGTGTTAGTGTTAAATACATAAAGTGTTAAATACATAAAGTGTTAAATATATAAAGTGTTAAATACATAAAGTGTTAATGTTAAATACATAAAGTGTTAAATACATAAAGTGTTAGATACATAAAATGTTAAATACATAAAGTGTTAAATACATTAAGTGTTAAATACATAAAGTGTTAAATACATAAAGTGTTAAATACATAAAGTGTTAAATACATTAAGTGTTAAATACACAAAGTGTTAAATACATAAAGTGTTAGTGTTAAATACATAAAGTGTTAAATACATAAAGTGTTAAAGTGGCGGGTTAACTGTTCCGTTCAGTTTATATTTTATTACATATTCTGTCTCAAATATACTGCTTGATCTGAGGTTATAAATCTTCTTTCATGCTCAACTCAAATTCATACTAAAACACAATTTCTAGGACTGCTCCGGGAAGTCATTGCATGCATATATTTTAGTGCTACATTACCGTATCCAATAGATAAGAAGTTTGGCAATTGCATAGAGGAAATATTGTTTTTATGGCAATATCATTTTTATTCATGTGCTATATTCAATGTGGAAAATATAAAAAAATCCACGTGTTGTTTTAACACACTTCGTATATATGAACACAAATTAAAGCCTAAACACCTCGAATTGAAAATTTGAAGTAGAAAGTTACATGTATTTATATTCATTTTGTTATAATGAGTCCATTTATTTTTTAGTTGAGCATGACATCTAGAGGTGAGCATGACATCTTTAAGTGAGCATGACATCTTGAGTTGATCATGACATTTTGAGTTGAGCATGGCATCTTAAGGTGAGCATGACATTTTGAGTTGAGTATAACATTTTGAGGTGAGCATGACATCTTGAGGCGAGCATGATATATTGAGTTGAGAATGACATTTTGATTTGAGCATGACATCTTGATTTAAGCATGACATATTCAGTTGAGTATGGAACAAAGATTTATAACCTTTGACCCTGATCTCAATTATTGAAATAGATAAGTTTGAGTGTTCTGAAAAAGTTCAGTTGTAAGTTAACGAGCTTGACATGTTTATTTTAAATAAAGTATGACATCTTGAAGTAAGCATGATATTTTGAGTTGAGCATGACATCTTGAGTTGAGCATGACATCTTGAGTTGGGTGTGAAATTATCTTGAGGTGAGCGTGACATTACATTTTGAGTTGAACATGACATCTTGAGGTGAGCATGGCATTTTGAGTTGAGTATTACATTTTTAGGTGAGCATGACATCTTGAGGCGAGCATGATATTTTGAGTTGAGAATGACATTTTGATTTGAGCATGACATCTTGAGTTGAGCATGATACCTTGAGTTGAGTATAGAAAAAAGATTTATAACCTTTGACCCTGATCTCAACTATTGAAATAGATAAGTTTGTGTGTTCTTTGCATTGTATTATGTATTGCATCGTTACTGTTTTATTTAATATTTTCTCTCTGTCAAATTTCGCATATTTTCACCCATTTATAAACAATTGTGTTTGGATGTGAAAACATAAAACATGATGTTTTATTTAAATTAAGTTTTCTGGGTATTATGATACAATGACCCACCGACAGTGAACATTACATGTCACGTGGTATGACAAATAATCAGGTTTAAAATGACGACCGCGTCTGTTGTATTTCAAACACGATTGCACCCTCTCGTATTGAATACTCTTTGTCTGGATAACATTTCACTTTATCAAGAAAGACGAGTTTTAACAAGTGAAAAATGGTATAAATACAATTTTTAGTTTTTATGGTTTTATGCAAGACAACACATTTCCGTTTTTGGGACTTAAGAGAATTCGTTGGGTTAGAGGTCATGGGTGCGAGTAGTATGGTTCATGTTTCATTTACTCCCATGACTGTATAAAACTAATTCTGATATTTCTGTCATGTGTTTTTTTCCTGTGCTTCCAAGGGACCCTTTTATCAAACCCTTTTATCAAACCTTTTTATCAAACCCTATCAATACCTTTTATCAAACCCTATCAATACCTTTTATCAAACCCTATCAATACCTTTTTATCAAATCCTATCAATACCTTTTATCAAACCCTATCAATACCCTTTATCAAACCCTATTAATACCTTTTATCAAACCCAATCAATACTTTTTATCAAACCTTATCAATACCTTTAATCAAACCCTATCAATACCTTTTATCAAACCCTATCAATACCTTTTATCAAACCCTATCAATACCTTTTATCAAACCCTATCAATACCTTTTATGAAACCCTATCAATATCTTTTATCAAACTCTTTCAACACATTTTATCAAACCCTATCAATATCTTTTTATCAAACTCTATCAACTCATTTTATCAAACCCTATCAAACCTTTGTATCAAACCCTATCAATACCTTTTATCAAACCTTATTAATACCTTTTATCAAACCCTATCAATACCTTTTATCAAACCCTATCAATACCTTTTATCAAACTCTATCAACACATTTTATCAAACCCTATCAATCCTATTTATCGAATCCTATCAATACCTTTTATCAAACCCTATCAAACCTTTTTATCAAACCCTATCAATACATTTTATCAAACCCTATCAAACCTTTTTATCAAATCTTATCAATACCTTTTTATCAAACCTTTTTATCAAACCCTATCAATACATTTTATCAAACCCTATCAAACCTTTATATCAAATCCTATCAATATCTTTTATCAAACCTTATCAATATCTTTTATCAAACCCTATCAATACCTTTTATCAAACCCTATCAATACCTATTATCAAACCCTATCAATACCTTTTATCAAACCCTATTAATACCTTTTATCAAACCCTATCAATACCTTTTATCAAACCCTATCAATACCTTTTATCAAACCCTATTAATACCTTTTATCAAACCCTATCAATACCTTTTATCAAACCCTATCAATATCTTTTTATCAAACTCTATCAACTCATTTTATCAAACCCTATCAAACCTTTGTATCAAATCCTATCAATACCTTTTATCAAACCCTATTAAACCTTTTTATCAAACCCTATCAATACATTTTATCAAACCCTGTCAAACCTTTTTATCAAATCCTATCAATACCTTTTTATCAAACCTATCAAACCTTTTTATCAAACCCTATCAATACATTTTATCAAACCCTATCAATACCTTTTATTAAACCCTATTAATACCTTTTATCAAACCCTATCAATATCTTTTATCAAACCTTATCAATACCTTTTTATCAAACCCTATCAATACCTTTTATCAAACCCTATTAATACCTTTTATCAAACCCTATCAATACCTTTTATCAAACCCTTTCAATACCTTTTATCAAACTCTTTCAACACATTTTATCAAACCCTATCAAACCTTTTTATCAAATCCTATCAATACCTTTTATCAAACCCAGCAAACCTTTTTATCAAACCCTATCAATACATTTTATCAAATCCTTTCAAACCGTTTTATCAAATCCTATCAATACCTTTTTATCAAACCTATCAAACCTTTTTATCAAACCCTATCAATACATTTTATCAAACTCTATCAAACCTTTTTATCAAATCCTATCAATACCTTTTATCAAACCTTATCAATACCTTTTATCAAACCCTATCAATACCTTTTATCAAACCCTATCAATACCTTTTATCAAACCTTATCAATACCTTTTATCAAACCCTATCAATACCTTTTATCAAACCCTATTAATACCTTTTATCAAACCCTATCAATACCTTTTATCATACCTTATCAATACCTTTTATCAAACCCTATCAATACCTTTTATCAAACCCTATTAATACCTTTTATCAAACCCTATCAATACCTTTTATCAAACCCTATCAATACCTTTTATCAAACCCTATCAACACAGTTTATCAAACCCTATCAAACCTTTTTATCAAATCCTATCAATACCTTTTTATCAAACCCTATCAAACCTTTTTAATCAAACCCTATCAATACATTTTATCAAACCCTATCAAACCTTTTCATCAAATCCTATCAATACCTTTAATAAAACCCTATCAATACCTCTTTATCAAACTCTATCAATACATTTTATCAAACCCTATCAAACCTTTTTAACAAATCCTATCAATACCTTTTATCAAACCCTATCAAACCTTTTATCAAACCCTATCAATACCTTTTATCAAACCCTATCAAACCTTTTTATCAAACCCTATCAATACATTTTATCAAACCCTATCAAACCTCTTTATTAAATCCTATCAATACCTTTTTATCAAACCCTATCAAACCTTTTATCAAACCCTATCAATACATTTTATCAAACCCTATCAAACCTTTTTATCAAATCCTATCAATACCTTTTATCAAACCTTATCAATACCTTTAATCAAATCCTATCAATACTTTTTATCAAACCCTATCAATACCTTTTATCAAACCCTATCAAACCTTTTTTATCAAACCCTATCAATACATTTTATCAAACCCTATCAAACCTTTTAATCAAATCCTATCAATACCTTTTATCAAACCCTATCAATACCTTTTTATCAAACTCTATCAATACATTTTATCAAACCCTATCAAATATTTTTATCAAATCCTATCAATGCCGTTTAAAAAACCCTATCAAAACCTTTTTATCAAACCCTATCAATACATTTTATCAAACCCTATCAAACCTTTTTTTATCAAATCCTATCAATACCTTTTATCAAACCCTATTAATACCTTTTATCAAACTCTATCAATACATTTTATCAAACCCTATCAAATCTTTTTATCAAATCCTATCAATACCTTTTATAAAACCCTATCAATACCTTTTTATCAAACTCTATCAATACTTTTTATCAAACCCTATCAAACCTTTTTATCAAATCCTATCAATACCTTTTACCAAACCTTATCAAACATTTTATCAAACCCTATCAATACCTTTTATCAAACCCTATCAAACCTTTTTATCAAACTCTATCGATACCTTTTATCAAATCTTTTATCAAATCCTATCAATACCTTTTTATCAAACCCTATCAATACCTTCTATCAAACCCTATCAAAAACTTTTATCAAACACTTTTATCAGATATTATTGCTTTTGTCAAATATATTGAATGTTTGATATACTCCACTTGTATACATTATCTTATTCATGTTATATTTTGCCTCTTTGGACATTGAATATTTTTTCACATATATAGTAATTTGCTCTGGCTCCTAGTATAAATGTCCATGTATTAAGACATGGTGAATTCTATACAGCATGGCTTATTTTACGTTACTGTATGTAAGCGGATTCATGTTTTCGCTCGGGGGTGGGGGAAAAGGGCAGTGTGAATTTTTTAATTTCCGGATGGGGTCCGCAAAATTGAGGGATTCCAAGTATGTTTTTTTAAAAATTTTGTTAAATTTAGATAACATATGGCTGGTCCAGGTAGCCCCTGCCCTACGTGTGAATCCACCAATGCCGTACACTAGTATTATAACTACGTGATGTATCTCCCTAAAGACTTAATTTATTGATGGTAGCTATGCACAGCGTAAACAAGATCACAACTAACTGTGACGTATTGTTCCCATGGTAACAATTTACCTCTTTTTGAAATAACCAAGTACTAAAGTGAAAGTAGGTTTATATGACGATGCTTTAATAAAACTTTTTTTTTTATTTAAATCTAGTTAAAACAATTTAGATTTTACATCTATATTTATTTAGCTTTTGCCCTATATGCATTTTGTTAAATAGTTCAACAGGGGGTTATTAATCATATATTATGTGTAAGTATTCACTTGGTACTCATGCATGTTCCGTGTATTACTGTTGAAAAAACAAATACTAGTTTATTACCAAATCGATATCATATCGCATTCACGAATAGCTGTGTGGATAAGGTATTTAGCTGGCAATCTTTGGTTTGTGTGTTCGATCCTTACGTCTGATCATATTTTATTTTATGCTTCACCTGCATAACTCACCACTGATTCAAGTGGGAAAGTTATCAGGTACTTGCGGAAACGGGGTGTGCTCGAGTACTGGTTAATCCCAGGAAACAGTGGTTAGGTTAACTGATCGTCTGTTAGCCCTCGATGGCATAAAATGACGCTAAATATTCAATCAATCAATCACCTGCATAACTAACTGACGAGAAAATTGGCCACGTTCAGCACGATTATTTGAAGGTTCAGTGATTAAAATAGATATACGAGTATTAAACATTCTTTTATGTATATACGTGAATCGTGAAATCAATTAAATAAAAATGTAAAAAATAAAATAATTAACGAGAAAATCAAATTACATTAAACATATAGCTAAAATCCTCACGGAACTGGATTCGAACTTATGTTATCCGACGCAGGAGTCAGAGATCTTCCTACTACGTTACTTTGGCATAATTTCATCAATATGTTTGATTCTGAGATCAGATTCAAGTCTTAGTTTTAGACTCAAACTTAAAAAAAATGGTTTCATCCTAATTAATCAGTAACTTGAGTTGAGATCAAATTATTGAGTCTGATTAACGGCAGGCTCAGTAATTGAGTCTGAGAAAAACAAAATGGCCGTTGTCGATAGGCAAATTATCAACGAGGCCATACACAGACCTTTGACCTTTGCCAAGGCTGTTCCTAGACGGGGACAATCCATTAGACACATATAACGATGACGAGTTGTTTGCCGATATCGCTTTCGCGGGTGGGTGGGTGGGTGGGGGTGGGCGCGCTTCAGTAGGTTTTACTGTAGAGCTTGTGAGGGACATTGGTTGATCTTATTGGTCATTTTGGTTAGTATCAATTTTTTTTCATCACAATTATCCCTTAAAATAACAAATACTCTGTACATATTGGCGAAAATTACTGAGTGCCAGGTAAATAATTACGCACAATACCAATACAAATGTGCATGTGCATGTGTATAAACGGTTGATTAAATATGTTCATATTAATTTGTTTGTTTAAGGGGTGGCTTTTTTCTTTGCATGCTACATTTACGTTTTCTGATAGATATATATTTCCTTATTTTCAAATTGCTTTGCATTTTTTGTTTCAAATACCTGACTCGACCCATGTGACATCGTGTCCGTCAACAGTGTAGCGTTTTCATTCATGCCAATAGTAACCACAATTCTTCCTTTGTGGATGACACAATTTGCGAATATTAATAAATTAAAGTATTCAAACATTTTTTATTAACACCAGTGATTGCACGTGCCATTTGACGCTTATAGTCATGCAATTGTTTTACATGTAGTGATGTCACCTGGGGAACACGTTGATAGTCACGAAAACCGATTTAAAGACGAAGATTGCACACTTATGAAGACACAGGAGCTTATGATATTAAACGCATTGATTATTCAGCTCGCATGTTGGCTGAATTCGATTGAAAAACTCACTAACAGTTGATGTTGTTATCTTAGTTGTGGTTTGCTCTCGTTTATATCGTCAACCAATCATAACTATTGTAACAAATCGATTCGCACTCATCACAGATGCATTTGCTTATTTAAACGGGTCTCATTAGTCTGTAGAACGAACCCAGCTCTCCCGATTGGGTCCGTTAACTAGCAATTATTATGAGCACGCTGATTGGTCAGTTGCTCCAAGGAACGTTTGAATGATGTCATAGTTTAGTAAGCGTTCAATTGCTATGAATTGTGGGACAGGCAAAGAATTCCCTGCTTTTTCCATTGTTGGTTAGTAGACCTGATCCGGGTAATATCAGGTTCTGGGATAGACTAGTTACTTTTCAAGCCTAATTTGGGAGTTACCCCGGGACTAATTGGTGGAGAGAATACAAAACCTTAGACTCACCGGTACACACACCTAACCTACAGCAGCGTCAAGGAAAATATGCTGTAACTCATGTTCAGGTCAAGAAGGTCACCATGATGATGTCAGTGCTGATCATGCGCACTTCAGTTGTCACAGTTATAAGGTAGCTTCGTCATATTTAAATTGTCTCCCATTAATATTTAAGTGTAGAAGGAACTGGACGAAGTGTTAAGATAATTTATTGGACACGAATTTTAACAAACTAGTAATTAAAGACAGTGTTTAACACATACAAAAACGCTTCAACAAACGTCGCATGCAACTCTTGAAGTATTCTTACGAAGGTCACGCAATTCATGTACTGTAGTGTCTCGTTCGTGATAACAATATCATTATTTTGTTAATATTTTACATAATGTATCGCTTGTTTGAATACTTAACATACACTATGGGTACATACTCCTATGCGTGTGTCGCGTATTTACTATATCGGACATTCTACTACAACGATGATAAGTAAGACGAGCGAAATAGCGTGAGAATTTTCATAAACTTTTTGTTTTATCTGGTTGTAGACTATTGATATTTTTCTGTAGTAAATAATATCTGTTAAAAGGTTGCCTTGGCAACGCAGAACGCAACCAATGAAAGAAAATAGTGGACTCGGTTTTATTGGATCTGTTCATTGGGGATGATGAACTATTTGAAACGTCCCTCACACGCCCCTGAGCGTTGGTTTAAGTTTTATTCTTGAACCTAATTAAATGAGTATATTGACTTTAAATGTAGTAAAACAGACAGAAGTGCTATGAATGTCTTAAAAAAATCTCATTATCATATTAAATAAAATCCAAATAGTTTTGTATATCGAATCCACCAAAACGTGACAAAATCGATATTTAAATTGAAGTGGTAAATTTTAAACAAAACTCCAATTGTTAAAAAAGACATCACTTAAATATTGCTTGACAACCTTCACATCGTCATTAGGACTCTTCTAAGTTTTACAACGTGTAAACCTGTATGAAATGAAACCACATGACTAATTTGATAACATAGGCGCGTAGCCCAAGTTAGAAAATCCCTTTTCAATATATTTCTTTTTTCATGTATAGATCGCTAATTCTTTAGGCAATACGGGGTCATTGAGTATATATAGACATGATGTATGATTTAGCCATGTTTTAAATATTAGAATACTGTCTCAAGTTTGCTGAAAAATTGTTGAAAGCGACGCTCAGCACCATAAATCATCACCAACAACAACTACGTGTACATATATTATTTAATCTATACGCGAAGGGTTGTTACCAATAAACAAATTGCGTATTTATTGAACCAATCGACAGTTAGAACCATTTCTAAAGTTTGTAGGTGTATAAAACTATTTCAAATCCAAACCATGTAAATTTATATATAAGATTAATATAAATGGGTGGTTTACTTCAGTTATTGTATAGATACTGTATAGTCACATTTAACAAAAAAAGAATGTATACTTTACTTTAAACATATTGTACTGATTTTTTTGTATACATGTAATAGCAAGAGGGTTGGGTCACAAGTTATCCAACATTCACATCGGACCTTCCCAACAACAAATTATTTACAAAAAAAAAACAATCAAGACGGAATGAATGATTGGATGAATGGGATTGTACGGCGTACCGACACATTATAGGTTATTCGACGCCAACAGGAAGTAACATTCCAGGTTCATTTTAAAACTAAAACAACAACAAATTGATATAGATAAAAAACAACAACATCAACAAATGAATATACAGAAAGGACCTAGAATCTTGATACCTGCAAAACTGCAGAGTTTCAGCAAGTTCTATCGTATTACTACAATTGTCGCCTCTTACGACATGCATGAGCCATAGCTATCCTATTCTTGCCACCACTCATATGGCTCCCTGGAACCACACAGAGGTTGGTAATTTAACCACAGTAATGAACATGACAAAAAATGATAATATGGGCAAGACACCCATTCGGAGGATTCCTACCTCTCTGCATAGATCAACAATGATTCTATTCTTAGCTGGAACCACACGGGCTCAATCAATATTAAACAATATTCACATAGCAAGAAAGTATGAAATAGGATACATTGTTTAAATATACGCTTCCAATGCTGACATAAAAATGAGTGGCTGCACTGCGAGGTAAATGCTAAAACTTAATAAGATCTAATGTTTATCAAAATGATTAGTGTCTTTAATGTATGTTTGGACATTGCAAACTATAACACTTAGTCCATTTACAGCGTCTGAGATATTGCCACTTTCGTGTAACAATGTATTAACATTAAGTATGAAGGTGACGTGAAGAAACGAAAACCGACATTGCATGCGCTAGTGTGCGGCGTCTTCTTTTTCATGCCCACATTTTTCACAAGTTGAATATAATTTTAATGTGTTAACAAATACATGCTAATTTAGGTTACTGCAACCAAATCTTAAACGTGCATGAAAAAAAAATAGTTTACGAGGATCTGTTAAATGAAAAACATGCTATTTTGGAGGGTTTAAACAAATGATTCAGAAGCAGGCGTATATATATATATATACGAGAATATGACAATCATGATATTTATAAATAGTTATCAATACATTAGGAAACAACATGTGCTCTGAGTTTGACTTACAAATTATAAAATCTATGATTGATTTCAGTTTGTCCGTTGTTTTATACTTATCTACTTTACATCGAGTGTGAAACACGTTCTTACAACGTGTGTGTGTGTGTGTGTGTGTGTGTGTGTGTGTGTGTGTGCACATGTTGTACAATCGATATATAAATGTGAATCTGTGCGTGCATACGTGTATTCTGGATATATGCACGTTAGGACTGTGTAATGATCTTGTACAAATATTTTTTCAGCTTTTCCAAACAGTAGTGTCATTTTCTACCAATTTTTAATTTTATTTATAAATTCTACAAAGCTGCGACAAAAGTCGTCTAGTTATTTCGGTCCTTGTCTATCTTAGGCGAACCATCTGTTGAGAACAGAATGATGATGTCACAATAGAACAAATACGGACTCCACACTCTTACATAAAAGTGTTACATAAATATCGTAAAAACTCGCTTAAATAACAAAGACCAAGACAACACAAAATGCTATGAAAGAAAAAAAAACATATCCATTTTGTCTACACTGGGATTTCTGGCATAGTCAGAGAATAGTTAAGTTATCAAAAATGATATAATTTTTAAAACAGAGAGATGAGTTTGTGTAATATCCCCTAATTCTCCCTTAGGATATGCCCTAGTTGTGTGAGTTTTAGTATATTGAAATTGATGACATGAGGTAATAAACGCTTTTTTTTTTTTAAACCAGAAATTTAATTGTTGGTGCAGAAAATATCTATGTTCATGACAGACTAACTAAACAATGCCGTGGATCATCTGACTAGGATAATCGGACCAAGTCGTTTGGTATAAACGGTAATATAGTTGCTAATAAACAAACTTGAGAACTTGCCATGGGAAAAGAAAATATGAAGTATCTAACTTTTACAAAAACATCCTTTTACATATTGGTTGATAGTTTCAAACAGTTATTTTTTAATAAAATTTTATCGTTTATACGTGTCAGTATAGGATTCGTGTATGTGATCGGGGATGTAGTGTAGCGGATAGTGTATTGGTCGCTCACGCCAGCGGTTGTGGGTTCGGTCTCCAGCTTAATCTGGGGTGGTATTCACCAACCATTTTTATAAGAATATTTTAGATTGGAACTCAAGAATGTATTTAGGAAAAACACGCTTATAAACCATTTCTGAAACCAAAATTTGCAACCAGAAAGGGACACCTTATATATACTTAGATAAACTCTCACAGTTATTCTATCGGCCATGGTGAACAAGATATCTAAGGCGGAAATTTGGATTTTCAAGCTCAAGACTGAGAATATTTTCAGGAACGGATGGTTAATATGCCTTTAAAACATTCAGTACTGATTCTGCCCAGGAAGCGAACTCGAAACCTGCTCATATAGTTTGAGTTTTCACCGCAGTCGAGCCAAAATAAAGTAGTATAAACCAGTCGTACATCTCTTTGCTGTTTTACGTCTAATAATAAAAGATCAGGGCTGCGTAAATTTGACATTTTTTTCGCGGAATGTTTAAAATTTGATTGACATTTAAAATGATTGTATTTTCAGAAGGTATATCATTCTCTGCATGATTTGAGCCAATTTCGGGTTCATATGGATGAATATAACAGATGTTATGAATAATTGTTGGTTTACGTTTACGTCGAATTTTGTCGTAAGTGCTTTGTGAAACGCAGTCCTGTTGTGTCGTTACATTAACGAGCATCAAGTAAATTGAGACTAACAAACCGTAATATTTTGAGATTAATTTCATTTTATTAAGTTATTATTTCTTCGAAACGCACGACACTTTGTTACATGACTTTAAAATACTTTTAATCTATGCTAAAAACTGGATATTTAAGCAATGTTAAGAAATTTAATGTAATTAAATACTCAAACTTAATGGGACAATTAAGCTAACTGACATCGATAAAACTGCACCCTGGCCCTGAAGATATACGTTATAACTTTATTCGTGCTTAGCTAAAATTTGGTACTCAATTTCTAGAATTCTTATATAGACAAAGAATAAAGCACAATTGCTTGAACCAATCTCTGATTTGAAAACATCATCCGCACATTTTTGGTAGAAGGTTTTCAGCATTTTCATTGTATTTGTTATAAGGAGCCCAGTTGTTTTTTCAGCTGAACCTAAAATCTTGAGTTTAGTTTATACTAATTTATTTTAGCTCGATTGCGATGAAAGCTCAGAGCTTTAATGAACCGTTCTCGAGTCCGCTTCCTGGGTAGAACCGGTATATGAGAGGCTTCGGGTCGATCTGGGAATTGAACCCACAACCTCTGGCGTGAGCGGCCAACACTCTATCCATTAGACTGCCGCCCCGCAATCTTGAGTTGAGCATGGAACTACGTTATATTACCTCGGATCCAGGTCTTTAGATGTTACACTTAGACAATACAGCTGTGTAACAAAAATGATATTTACTCGTAACAATATCAAACAAATTCATATTATTAGCCAAATCTCATATAGGATTCACGTAACAATGGCGTTAATTTGAGAAAAACCAAAGCCATCAAAATTGAAATTGTTTAAAGAGAATATATCAGGGTTTTTTTTCAAACTTTAAAAATGGCTAAAACATTTTTTCTCCAATATATTTTGCCTTTATACACTCACTGACCCCCGTATTGTCGAAAGGATATCTATGTAAGCATGCCAAAATTATAAACTGTAAACGGCTTTTCTAAATCGGGCTTTGCGCCTATGTTAGACCAAAATAGATTTCCCGCTTAAAATTGCAACGTAATTTGTGATTATTAAATGAGTCACGTGATATCAGGTGTGTCTTAATATATTGCGTATGACAACGCTTCTAAAGTTGAAATAATATATTTGGTTCCTACGAAACTCGAAAAGTTACATATCCGACACAGGAAACTCTCATGCATACAAAGTCCAATTGTAGAATCAGAAGATGCCAAACGCTCTACATTCATTGCTGCCACAAGTCTTAACAAAATAGCTTACTAGAAGTTGGAATTTAAACTTAAACCCGGAGGATTTCTTCGTAAACATTTAATACGCATAATTGGCAAATAAAGTATTAATTCATTATGTAATGTTGGCAGAGTTATGTCCCTCAGGAGTATTATATTGTGCGGCTGTTTATTTCAATCTCACAGGGGACTCCAAAGAAGAAAACTGTCTGATAATGAATCTTTATGTCGCCTTGTTTGGTTTTATTTAGACTACATTATGTTAATTTCACACATGGCGGGAAGCTTTGCATTTAATATTTATTTTTGAACATGTGTGTTATATAAAACGACTTGCAAGACATATCCCAACCGGTTCTTAGTTTTTGGTGATTGCGGTCTTCTATTCCATGCTAGACATAATACAATGTTGTACAAAAATTGGTAAGATATTAATACAGACTATATAATTTTGAAACTTATATATTATATAGTAACTGTAAAAAAAGAATACTAATACAATGTTTTTCAAGTATTTTTTTTGAATATATTATATATAAAATAATGTCGAATTGGAGAAATAAAAAAGGAAAACATGAAAGATAAGCAGAAAATCACAGACGGGAATCTGTATGCTGTATATATTTCGTTTGTTTTTTATTGATTGCAATAAGTCTTTCTATTTGCTTGGTTTTGTATGGTAGGAATGCTGCAATACTGGGAGTTGTTCTCGTGTTTTTATCATTAAAAATAAAATATCTAGCAAGTAAAATATTTCAGTTTAGTAAATTAGATATTGATGAGTTACATAACCCGAACGTTATATGTTGGTACATGTAACATATGCTGAAAACGTGATTTATTGCAATACAGACTTGAGTCTTAATGGCGCTTACAAAATGGCATTCCCAAAATAAATGTTCAAGAGTTACCATATGTCTATTACGAATTTCACATAGACTTGAATTAACCCTTTTACACTTAGATAAAAATGATTGGTAGATAAAATTCTCATTATAATGTATTTGCGTTAAAATGATCTTAGATTTGTGTCTACGGTACTTGTGAAAGGTAAAAAATAAATGGTTTTACAGTTTAAGCTGTAAGATATTTCTTCCCATTGAACATAAGGTTATATTTCATTATAAGTAGTAATCAACTGAATTTTCATATTACATAACATTCTATTCGGAGAATTACATTTCCTCATTTAGTGCAATAAAATTAATGTGTTTGTTTTCAATTTCTCTTTTATATCCTGTTTCAATACTGTTCCTCTATATTTTGGTAGGTATTTGGTAATAAAGAAATAATTTAGATATTCGGAATTTCTTGTATTGTATATTTGTTATAATCGTTCAAAAGTATAAAAAAAAACGCCTTGTGTCTAGAATCATATATCTTATTTATTGTTTGAATTCCAAGCTGTTACCATGATTTGTAAAATAATGAACTGTCGTTAACTTTATTGATTTACTAAATAAACATATTCGATATAAGAGTTAGAATAAACTTTGACCTTGATTTTATTATGTTACATAACAAACGGTGTTCCAATAGGCTGCAGAATAACCATCTTAGCAATTGCAGTTACTCTCAAAGATGAAGTTTCCGCCATAGTTTTCCATTGAAGACATGTATGTATACTTCCATTCGCCATTAATGTTAACATTTGTTGGTCGTTTAACCCAACTTGCTTTAAATTTGTTGCATTTATGAAAATAATATAAATCTATTGTTATCATATCGCCGTTTATAATATATTGTACAATAATTTTGTTTTTTTGTTTTTTATCCCATAGAATTTCGAAAATTTTATTTTAAATTGGATTTAGAGGGTTTAAGTAAGGTGATTAGTGGAAAAAA
The DNA here is from genome assembly GCA_029582155.1 of Panopea generosa. NCBI lineage: Eukaryota > Metazoa > Mollusca > Bivalvia > Adapedonta > Hiatellidae > Panopea > Panopea generosa. Next base: position 40,431,011 of record CM055899.1, read on the forward strand.
AAGGTTTGGTAATGCAAATGTTTTTATTTATGTGAATTAACCTACAATCGACCATCTATGTTTATCCAGTTATTAAGGCAAGTTTTGAAATTGTTCTAAGTTTAAATCTTTATATTTATGTTTATCATTCATGAAAATAATTCCAAATGTTGATGCTTTTTCGTTAGTCTAACACATTCTTTTTTTATCTTTACAGTATATTTCAATTGATTTCTTTAAAGAACGTTTACGTTGAGTAATCGATTTGTTATTTTTATATTTTCACCAATCTGTATTAATATTATAATGAAAAATTCTGTGGTCCGATCAGAAACCGACATAAATATTAAGTTTAGCATTATGGTTAAAGATATTTGATGATATTAAAAAGTAGTCAAGTCTGCTATAAATAGGTTGTTTATAATAAGAGTACCGTGTATGATACGAATCGGGGTTTAGAATTGTTCAAATATCATGGATATCGTTATTTTCAATAATGATTTATCTAAAAAAAATTTATTTATGTTTGCAATTGTTAGGATTTCCGCTTGTTTTTCCTTTTAAAGTCTATAATAGTCTTTAAGTCACCACTTGTCATAAATATGTCAGTGTCATAAACTATTATAATTATATTGTTATAGTATGTTTAAAAAGTCTACATTGTCATTGTTCGTACCGTGAACGGTTAAAAATTGTATTCTTTTTCATCTGTTATACGTTTTAATGATTGTAATTAACCTTCAATTATAGTTTTGTTTTCTACAACCTTATATGAAAAAAAAGGAATTAAGAACGAATCCCACACCAACACTGTTTTTACTATTACCCGAGAAGAACGCTTCATTGTCCCATCGTTTTTTCTATATATTATATGTTGTACATTCACAGTAAAGTTCTTGTTGAAAAAAAATGCATATCGGTTTGATCATTAGTTTTGTTTCTTTTGGATTATGGAGCTCAGTCGGTATTGGTTTCTCATAAAACAAAGACTCATTAAACACAAATATCTGGGTCGTATTCTGTGCTGCAAAAGAAGCGTTTTATCAGATATACTTAACGGCTTTAAAAACGCAAGTTTTTAAGTGCGTTTAATTTTTTTTTATACCTGACTTGTGAACACATTTGTGTTATTATATAGATGTTAGAATATCGTTCACTCATGACCTAAATATTTTTGTGTCTTTTTTGCACGTGCTGTATGGTGTAATGTTTGACTCGCCTTCAGCATTTTCATCTGAACTGTTTTATATTTTAAATCCACCGAAACGTGACAAAATGATATTGAATCGGTGTGGTGAAATTAAAACGAAATCCCTATTCTTAAAATAAACATATAACTTACATTTGTCTTGACGACCTTCAACCAACTCTTCATTCGAACTCTTTCTATAACACAAGTTAGGAAATCTCTTTTTAATACGTTATTTTGGATTGGTTAAACACTCTTCTGATAGTAAGGCCTTTTTGAGTATAGCCATAATATATGGCATAATACGCGTTTTTATTTTTTAAAATTTTGAAAAATCCTGATATATCTGGCGTTCTTTTCACTAACCTCCGTAAGTCATAAAAAAATACGAACATATTGTGACATCTGGGAACGTTTAATTTTTGCAGTAGTTCTGCAAAATTTAGAAAGAACACTTTCTATAAGGCTTACAAAATATCGTAAGATAAGTAAACGACACACTTAATGAATTTCCAACTAATTTACGCTTAGAAAGTCGTGAAACGAGCCTGATTTGTTATTAAGATAATCAATGATTTTATAGAAAAAATTAAATGATTTTATTCACACTTTTAAAACTATATACTATATCAATATTTTCTAAACGGAATATATACTCGGTGTAAACAGCATTTTATTTAGTTGCACGTTACATACAGGGTTCCGTTTACCTGAAATTGTATTTGACCTATATGCATGATATATATTGTAATATGTGTTTATATTTCAATGCAATATGTTTACACTATACGTGGCTCCAGTTTGATATTGCCTTTATATACATGCACTATGTTTACGCTATACATGGCTCCAGTTTGATATTGCCTTTATATACATGCACTGTGTTTACACTATACATGGCTCCAGTTTGATATTGCCTTTATATACATGCACTGTGTTACACTATACATGGCTCCAGTTTGATATTGCCTTTATATACATGCACTGTGTTACACTATACATGGCTCCAGTTTGATATTGCCTTTATATACATGCACTGTGTTTACACTATACATGGCTCCAGTTTAATATTGCCTTTATATACATGCACTGTGTTACACTATACATGGCTCCAGTTTGATATTGCCTTTATATACATGCACTGTGTTACACTATACATGGCTCCAGTTCGATATTTCTCTTATGTACATGCACTGTGTTTACACCATACATGGCTCCAGTGTAATATACATGGCTCCAGTTTGATATCGACTTTATATACATGCACTATGTTTACACTATACATGGCTCCAGTTTGATATTGCCTTTATATACATGCACTGTGTTTACACCATACATGGCTCCAGTGTAATATACATGGCTCCAGTTTGATATTGCCTTTATATACATGCACTGTGTTTACACTATACATGGCTCCAGTTTGATATTGCCTTTATATACATGCACTGTGTTTACACTATACATGGCTCCAGTTTGATATTGCCTTTATATACATGCAATATGTCAACACTATACATGGCTCCAGTTTGATATTGCCTTTATATACATGCACTGTGTTACACTATACATGGCTCCAGTTTGATATTGCCTTTATATACATGCACTGTGTTTACATTATACATGGCTCCAGTGTGATATACATGGCTCCAGTTTGATATTGACTTTATATACATGCACTATATTTACACTATACATGGCTCCAGTTTGATATTGCCTTTATATACATGCACTATGTTTACACTATACATGGCTCCAGTTTGATATTGCCTTTATATACATGCACTGTGTTTACTTTATACATGGCTCCAGTGTGATATACATGGCTCCAGTTTGATATTGACTTTATATACATGCACTATGTTTACACTATACATGGCTCCAGTTTGATATTGCCTTTATATACATGCAATATGTTTACACTATACATGGCTCCAGTTTGATATTGCCTTTATATACATGCACTGTGTTACACTATACATGGCTCCAGTTTGATATTGCCTTTATATACATGCACTGTGTTACACTATACATGGCTCCAGTTTGATATTGCCTTTATATACATGCACTGTGTTTACATTATACATGGCTCCAGTGTGATATACATGGCTCCAGTTTGATATTGACTTTATATACATGCAATATGTTTACACTATACATGGCTCCAGTTTGATATTGCCTTTATATACATGCAATATGTTTACACTATACATGGCTCCAGTTTGATATTGCCTTTATATACATGCACTGTGTTACACTATACATGGCTCCAGTTTGATATTGCCTTTATGTACATGCAATATGTCAACACTATACATGGCTCCAGTTTGATATTGCCTTTATATACATGCACTGTGTTTACATTATACATGGCTCCAGTGTGATATACATGGCTCCAGTTTGATATTGACTTTATATACATGCACTATGTTTACACTATACATGGCTCCAGTTTGATATTGCCTTTATATACATGCAATATGTCAACACTATACATGGCTCCAGTTTGATATTGCCTTTATATACATGCACTGTGTTTACATTATACATGGCTCCAGTGTGATATACATGGCTCCAGTTTGATATTGACTTTATATACATGCACTATGTTTACACTATACATGGCTCCAGTTTGATATTGCCTTTATATACATGCACTGTGTTTACACTATACATAGCTCCAGTTTGATATTGCCTTTATATACATGCACTATGTTTACACTATACATGGCTCTAGTTTGATATTGCCTTTATATACATGCACTGTGTTTACACCATACATGGCTCCAGTGTAATATACATGGCTCCAGTTTGATATCGACTTTATATACATGCACTATGTTTACACTATACATGGCTCCAATTTAATATTGCCTTTATGTACAGGCAATATGTTAAACTATACATGGGTCCAGTTTGATGTTGTCTTTATATACATGTTGACTATAATTGAAATTTATGTTTATGTTTATGAACGTTTCAATTAACCGCTATAAAATGAAATAAAACCAACTCTGACTTAATGTTAATATTAGCATTTTTTCTTACTTATATATAATTTCCAAGAAGATCATTATACAAGTATATGTTTCATAAAGGGATATCCAATGTCCCAAGCACGTGCATGGTTCAAGGAAAGACTAGGCTACTGTCGACCTCTGTAGAGGAGTAGAATTCCTACAAATCCGTGTTATGTCCGTTGTATCAATTAACGCCATTTTTATTATTGTGTTTAGATTATCAAACCCAGTCTCGTTCCAGGAAACCAAAACGAGTGACGGGATTCCCTCCCTGTGACTATGTGTGGTACAATATACCTTTTCCGCATATGCTTAATACTAGTTCTACTCAAGAAGACTTCGAGCATGTTTTGTATAAGTTGTAATAAATTGTTTCAAAATCGAAGTGACTTTGCTAAAAGTATGAAGTTCTCATATCGAAGGTTATCAAGGTCCAAGGTTAATATTATATACGGTAAAATAGGTTTTAAACAGCCAATCAAGGGAAGATTGTAAGACAGATTGTTGCTTAATACAGATTAATTTGCTCTGAAATAGAAGTTGTAAATAGCAAATGTGGCTGCTTAAGTCAAGTTGCTGCCCAATAGAGGTGGCCGCTTACACAGATTTGACTGTAATCATTTTTTTTCTTCGGTATACTTGTATGTTAATGTGTTGTTACCTATCTTATTTCCTATGGCAGCATTCAACTGTAATGTGTAGGTAAGGCAGACCCCACCTCCCCTCAGTTCATTATGTTATTCTGATGTTTCATTACAGTAATCCAATGTTTTATCAACGTGATATATTCGATGTGGAATCTCCCCCAAGACATAACTCAAATACAGTTTGTTCGGAGTAATGCATAAGATAAACACAATCAAAATTAAGTCTGACAAATTACCCCAATGGGAACCATTTTGTTTCCTTCAGAAATTATCGTGTTCTAAAGAAGAAGTTTTTGAAGTGTGTTGTTGCTTTGATAAAACTGTATTTAATGTTTTAATTCCTTTCTAAATATTAGACAATTAACGAACGTTTATGCCGATATAAAGCATATATCATTTTGGAATTGTAACTTTTACGTTGCATTTAAGAATGATTGCATTGTTAACAAAATAATTGTTTTGAGACACCAACAAATGTATATCTCTGTGTTAAGGACTGTTAAATGCATAGAAGACTGTATATATATGTTTTTTTAAAACTTGCATACCGCAGGGGCATTTCCGTGTATTTTACGGGTACGGAATTTTCATCCTCGCCCCTCCATGCACGCATTCTACCCTGCTATGACGTGGGGACAATTCATGACGCGACGTGTTAAAACATATCACGTAATATGTTTAAAGCCATCGTGGTAAAATTTAATAATATTTTAAATCAAGATAAATAGTCATTGTGCTTTGTATGCAAGAAAATAATCTTACATTACTTTTTCGGTTCAGATAGAAAATTTCTTCCCTTGGGATAGCTGTTTTCGAAGGGAACACGGCTTTCAGGGGCCGCGTTCCCTCCAAAAGCTTACAGTAACCCCTCGGGACGGAATTTATTATCTGAACCTCCAACCTATTAAGTTTTTATACTATGTTATTATTTTGTGATAAAAACTATTTCTTTACTCAGTGTGTGTTATTTTATCATGATTTTAATATAATTATTCTATAAAATTATACATATAACATAACACTGTGAATTTCTGGAAGAACTCTTTTTTCCAAAAACTTTTTTTTATCTTTCGTTATTTTAATTGACAAAGTATCGCAGTTTAAAGAGTATGACTGTGCGATCACAAAAAGGTAACCAAAAGCATTATAATTTGCCGATTTATGTCACAATTATAATATAAAGACCCCCAAAATGCATGCTTTCCCACTGTAAAGTCGTTTCGTCCAAATTGGAAAGATAAATTTCCAATTGGAATTTCTAATTTCCAAATTGGAAGCAGAAATCTATTTTTAGAATTGGCCAATGGGAACCGAGGTTTTCCAGTTGGAGGGTTCCAATATTGATTATACTTTTTATATTTATATTTACAAAAGGCTTCTCGGCAACATTAAACTAGCCTTTTGAAAGGCAAACTAGTCCTTTTTAGCTCGCCCCAGCTGCGTTTTTCTTTGGGAAATGAAATGCAGTAAATCTGTATAGATCATTTAGGCTGATTGCAGTGGGAATGTAAATTTAGTCTTTCAAAATCAGTTTATTTGATGTTCGTTTGTTATAGAAATAGTGTTTAACACTGTTCTTGTTTAATTTTGTTGTTGAGGGCATCTGGTAAGATTAGACTTGTCCGACTGAGTTTTCTCGTTAAGTGAAGTTATTATAACTACTATTAATATAATTATTTTATTTTATGCTTTCAGATGAATAATAGATATTTCGCAATGGATTATTTATGGTAATCAACTGATTCAAACAGTGAAATTATGAAGATTTTTTTTATTTTTGCATATAAATTTAAAAAAAATATTTAAAAAAAGAAAAAAAAAAGAAAAAAGATTAACTTATATTTTTTTTTAAATACAATAATATCTTATGGCAAATGATTGTCAAAATAAACAAAAAAATATGTAAATACAAGCTACTCATGAGAATATGTAATATAATTCGAACTTACACCTAAAACAAACAAATATCCTCTATATTATTATCATTATACCTACACCAACACTGTTTTTTGCTATTACCCGAGAAGAACGCTTCATTACCCCATTGTTTTTTCTATATATTATATGTTGTACGTTCACAGTGAAGTTCTTGTAGAAAACAAATTGAATATTGGTTTGAGCATTATTATTACTGATATTAGTCTATCCCATAACCTGATATCTCCCGGATCAGGTCTAATAACCACCAATGAAAAAGCAGAGAATGCTATGTCTGTCCCACAATTCAAAGCAATTGAACGCTTACTAGAATATGACATCATTCAAACTTTCCCTGAAGCAACTGACCGATCAGCGTGCTCGTGAGAATTACTAGTAAACGGACCCAATCGGGAGAGCTGGATTTGTTCTACAGACTATATTGATATTATAAGCTGGGACTAGGGTGCCTGAGAGGTGTTGCATATTTTATCGACTACCATGAACAGATCTAAAAAACTGAATCTGATATTTGTTTTGTTTTGGTTGCGTTCTGCGCTTCCAAGTAATTATTTTATGATATAGTGTTACCTTTACTTCCATTTACCTTAAAATGGGTTTGTACATTTTCAAACGTTTCAAAACTCGCACTGATAAAACATGACTGTTTGCTAAACAATTATAAAAAAGTATTCAATACCATAGCAACCCAATGTATATAGTGACGATGTCGACATGATAATGTTGTTGTATGGTGTTTAGCGTCGGTTCAACTTTCAGCGACGGTGTCTACTTGAGCCAGAACTCTGAACGCTGCCACATTTGAGTATCATGCCGCAGACACATGGTATGATACACAACACAGTCACAATATACTGACACTGAACCGATCATACCTAGAATTATCCTCTTAATGCTGAACACCAAGCAAGGAATCTTCTGGTATCATTTTTCTTTCAAGTGTTTGGTATAACCCGGCCGGCCGGGGATTGTACTAGCTGTGAATGTTCACCATATATCAGCATGTTATTAATTGTCATACGTTTTGATGACCCATTCACCATAAATCCGTTTGTATAATAACTTAAAGGGAATCTATCAGGATTTTTAAAAAAATTAAAATTGGCTGAACAATTTTTTCCCAATATACCATGCTTATATCACTGATCTCGTATTGGCAAGACTATATTTATTCACACATACCAAAATATTATGTTGAAATGGCTTTCCTTACTTCAGTTAGACTGAAAATATATTTCCCATTTAAATTGTCAACATATTTTGTGACGCAATAAATGAGTCACGTCATTTCATATTTATTTCATCCGTTATACAGGTTATAGTCAAAATAGTTTCATCTTAAAAAATGTCAGAATGACTATGCAAAGGTCGTAAAACTGTATTTAGGTGCAGTCTATTTTAAGAAATGGGATATCGTTATAAGTTTACCGCTCAAATTTACATATCGATTTTTTTTCACGTTTTTGTGGATTTGACATACTAAACTATTCGGTTGGTTTATATTAAGTAATTATAATGAGATGATTTTGATCTAATTTGGATAACTATTTTATTTTTAATCCTGATACACTCACTTAAGATATGAACTACACAGTGTAAGTCTATTACTGAACGTATGTACATCAAAGTTGGACCTTTCACAGATATGTGTGCGACATATAATATCACTCTGCGTGCCAATCGACCATTTCAATAAAACGATAAAGTTGAAATTGATATGACACATATAGTATTTTTGTTTCTGATATAAAATTACTGCAGATGCTTCAATATTTGGCCTTATATAATTGGTGTATATTTGATATTATGTCTTTGATGTCCACTCTTACACGTGCAAAGGATAATGTAAAAGGTGGCAGCATCGGTACATTACAATTTTCTACAGTTGTTGAAAAATATGACTCTCTAGTTGTAGTATTATTCACATCTGAACGGTGTATTGTAAACATGAAACGCTATTAGTGGTATTTACCACATCTGAATGGCTTATTGTAAACATGATACGCTATTAATGGTATTATCCACATCTGAATGGCTTATTGTAAACGTTAAAACTTCTACAGTTTTATTGAATCGTTGTAATATAGTCACATACTAATTTGAACATTTGTGTAATATAGCTCCCACAATACTGAAGTGAAGTTTGGCCTGTATGAACCTGTAATTAAATCCCAATGAATAGAGTTAATAAAACTTTCACTCAACAAGTTCTCAAACTGATCCTTTTATCGGTTACAATAAACAGCCTTACACTACATATCCTCCTATTTTTCAGCTTCTTCAATTAATGTCTGTGTAAAATTATTATCATTTGAAAATTCTTATTTGGTAAAACCATCAAGACATATATCAAGCGGGTCTCCGTTATACTTGTCTACAGCGTATTGAATGCTTCGCCCTTTTTACATTTAGTAAACCAGTACTTAAATGTCTTATGTGAGTGCACAACAGCCGAGAGGACTTGCATTCAATGATGCCATATTCTTCCTAAGGTCGTAAACCAATGGAAGTATTGTATTTATCTGTGTTATCTTGTCATATCCTTAGTTAATATTATTTGCGGCTTTAAAATTGCATATAGTATACTAACTATAGCATACTAACTATAGCATACTAACTATAGCATACTAACTATAGCATACTAACTATAGCATACTAACTACAGCATACTAACTACAGCATACTAACTACAGCATACTAACTACAGCATACTAACTACAGCATACTAACAATAGCATACTAACTATAGCATTCTAACTATAGCATACTAACTATAGCATACTAACTATAGCATACTAACTATAGTATACTAACTATAGCATGCTAACTATAACATGCTAACTATAGTATACTAACTATAGCATACTAACTATAGCATGCTAACTATAACATGCTAACTATAGTATACTAACTATAGTATACTAACTATAGCATACTAACTATAGCATACTAACTATAGCATACTAACTATAGCATACTAACGATAGCATACTAACTATAGCATACTAACTATAGCATACTAACTATAGCATGCTAACTATAGTATACTAACTATAGCATACTACATGTAACTATAGCATACTAACTATAGCATACTAACTATAACATGCTAACTATAGCATACTTACTAAAGCATACTAACTATAGCATACTAACTATAGCATACTAACTATAGCATACTAACTATAGCATACTAACTATAGCATACTAACTATAGCATGCTAACTATAGCATGATAACTAAAGCATGCTAACTATAGCATACTAACTATAGCATACTAACTATAGCATACTAACTATAGCATACAAGCTATAGCATACTAGCCATAGCATACTAACCATAGCATACTAACCATAGCAAACTAACCATAGCATACTAACCATAGCATTCTAACTATAGCATACTAACTATAGCATACTAGCTATAGCATACTAGCTATAGCATACTAGCTATAGCATACTAACTATAGCATACTAGCTATAGTATACTTACTATAGCATACTAACTATAGCATACTAGCTATAGCATACTAGCTATAGCATACTAACTATAGCATACTAACTATAGTATACTAACTATAGCATACTAACTATAACATGCTAACTATAGTATACTAACTAAAGCATACTAACTATAGTATACTAACTATAGCAATATTTTTATTTTACAACAATGCATGTGGAAGTATCGCGTTTGTAAGGAGATAGTCAGGCGGAGTTACTTTTATTGAAAATCATCTCGTTTATGTCCCAGGTAGCTGGTTTGCTACTGACAGTTTCAATGCGGCAAATCCTGTTGTCACTTATGCACGTTTGTATTGGTTGCGTTTCTTGCTTCTAATGGATCCTTTATATGATATTATTTAAATAACAATTATATATATATAATTATTGACAATAATCATTGTTTTGACAACTTTGCTTTATGGAACTGTGGTATGATTAAGCACTTTTAAAAAAAACCTTTTCATACAGCACATCGTTTAGCGGGTTGGTATAAAATATTATGTTACAATGCATAATTTTTTTTTGAAGCGATAGATAAATGCACTCATCAGAAACATACGTAATGTATTATATTCACGTACGCATACATGACCACCAAACACACAGACAGGAACATATGCATGACTTTCAAGACACGATATTATCACTCTAAAGACAAGTCACTTGCAGAATGATATATGATTCATATCGACATAAACGACCGTTAGTTCTGAAAGGAATTAAAACATTAAATAAAGTTTTATCAAATAAACTGCACTCTTCGAAAACTTCTTCTTTAGTCCTCAATAATTTCTGAAGGAAACAAAATGGTTCCCATGGGAGCAATTTGTCAGACTTAGTTTTGATTGTGTTTATCCTGTGCATTACTCCGAACAAACTGTTTTAGAATTATGTCTGGGGGTGAGATTCCACTTCGAATAGATCATTATGATGAAACATTTGAATACTAAACCGAAGGGCACGCTTATAACTGTCTGCTTCGAAATGAACATAAAGAGAACAAAATACTAATATATTAGGTAAAAAATAATGTAATTATAATATGTGTTCGATTTCCATAGGGCTGGTGCAAATTGTAACTTTCATAGACTAAAACAAAACTTAAATAAAAACAGTATATATTTTTATTATTTTGGTTTATTTTTAACACATTCCGTAAGACATATGACATATCCAATTTTATTGTTCGAGAAATACGTCAGTATGAATCTCAGTAGAATTACCGTCATTCAGCAATTAACTTGCATAAAGATTTTGAACCGAATCAGGTTCGAACCTACGACTTTAGCGGTGAGAGGTATGTATTAGTAGCCAATGAAGAACAGTTTTGGTAAAATTCCTATAAACATAAAAATATTATTTTCTTATATATATTTTAACAACTAAAAAAGTACAATTTTATAAACCTTTAGGTATTATCACCAGAAAGCTATAATAAAATGAAAAGTTAATTCAAATCGATTTATATATATATATATATATATATATATATATATATACTTAATAAATATAGATATGAAATGTGAGTCATGTTTAAAACAACCGATTAACGTGATATATAGAGGTGTAAAATCTTAGTGAAACGATAATTAATATCAGTTTGATATTTATGTACAAAAATAATTAATAAATGAGTACTTTTAGCAGAACCCTGTTTGGGTATTCAGTTTAAAAGGATTTTATTCCCATAAGTACATTTATTTAGAATACATTTAACAATGAAGCAATAAAGTCATACAATACTTATGCGGAAAGGGTACAGAAAAAAGCTTTTGAAGCTTGTGTTCATCTGCTTCCGTGGCCGTTATTTTACTTTCCAGTATAGACTTTATCATATTGTTCCGTACTGATTTCAGTTTGGCAAAATATGCATTAAATAAGAAACCAAAAAAAATATCTATGGAAGAGAATGAAAGAAAGCGACTTCATTGATTTTTTTCCTTGAACGGTTCATTTTGTTACAGGGGATAGGTGTTTTGCATGTTTGTGTTTATTTATACTATATAATACATTCGATAGTAACTACTTTAGCTTTCTAGGATCAGATAGAGACGTGCCGACTTCATCTTTGTGTATATAAACATAACATCGAAAATGACAAAACCAAGTTCTATTCAGTTGTGTACGATATTCGAAACGTTTGGTTTTTGTGATGTTATTTTGCACTGCCATGAAAATCGAGTTGTTGTCAGTTAGTGAAAGAGTTTCCATTCCATACAGAAGGTCGTTTAAGTAGGGTTAATGTGGGTTAGTCGTGTTTGGGTATTCAATACCATATAAACTTGATAAAAGTGAATACGTTAAACAATTCACAAGTCTTCAAAACAGCTGGATAGCTGAAACGGCTGCATTTCTCCTGGCACATAGGACGCACTTGTTTCTGGCCGTTTTTTTTAATCCAGGCGACAGCAGCAGTACTAGTTGTTTGTAATCGGTAATCCTCTGTTCGCACGATTTTGAGCCGATTTGAATGGGCCGACCAGACGTTTGAAAAGCGTTCATCAGTTGCAATCAAGATGGCGGGAGAGAATGGAGTCAATTCGAAATTGGTTTTATAAGCAAAGTAAATGTGTATATTAAAAACTTTTGAACACAGTCACGAACAGTATGTCTCGCTTAATGACATTTTAATGTATGTTTGTATTTTAAAAGAGTTTTGCCTTGTTGTTCGGCCAAAGTTGAGAGCCGGTGTGCTTGTTTGTAAATGTCAGCCGGTAAGTGACTTGTACAACGGGTTGATATAATTCGGTCAGAAACAAGCGCGCCAACAGCAGTGAGTTACGAATATAGAAGTGGAGTCATGTCAGCCTTTAAACTAGTCTGTAGTACGGACTGAGCTCTCCCGATTGGGTCCGTTAAATAGCAATGTTGGGAAAGCCTCATTTGAGCACGTTGATTGGTCAGTTGCTGTAACGAACATTTAAATGACGTCACAGTTGAGTAAGCGTTCAATTGCTATGAATTCTGGGACTTGCATAGAATTCCCTACTTTTTCATTTGGGTTAATAGACCTGAATCGGGAGATATCAGGTTCTGAAATAGACTAGCGTAAGGATGTTATAAATGTGAGACAGGCATGGATTTTCGTGCTATTTCTATTGAATTAAAACAGACCTGAATCGTAATATGTCGCAACTTGGATAGACGGCAAGAAACTCAAAAACAATCTTAATAATCATTTTCAAGACATATTCAGAAAACTTCATCGAACGTTTTCCCCAGTAAATCTTACAATTTTAAGAATATATCAACAATGATTATCAAATTAGCGAAAGAAAAACTGAAACGAAACAAAACTGGTTTGTTTTATAATCTGCTTATCGAATGACCAGATTTTTTCCGGTATTGCTTCGATAACTTACACAGAAATTGTGATATATGCATTCAATAAATAAATCAACGATTTACATAACTTGATGTACAGCTGCTTTATTCTATAGATATAATAGTTTTTCTCTTTTTTGATATTCGTGATTTCACAGTTGTTATTTCTTATTTTCTCTGTTTATCGCTATACCACTAGCAGCAGTCTCCCGAATATAGTCTTTGTTACAATGTTTCGCTTGTTAAAACTCGTCTTTCTTAATATGTTGACATTTAATTCGACACGCGCGATTTAGAGAAGTCACTCCAAGACAAGTGTCCCTTGTGAGAGAATACAATCTTGTTTGAAAAGTAACAGACACGGATGCCATTTATAACTTGATAATTTGTCTGACGGTGTTTTCACTGTATGAGTATATTTGTTATCATACCGAAATTGGCAAAAAAAATAAATAAATCTCACAACCAAGCGTATACACCGTCTTCTAGTGGGTAACATTATAAATATGATAGTTGACAAAAGAAATAATATACAAAGAGTATGAAAACAAAAAGCAATTTTTTTCTGTTTTATTATTATGATTTTAAAGCCTCATTTAACATCCGAAATGCACACTTTATGATAATAACAAAAAGCGAGAAAATAAATAACTTCGTGTATTTCTTAGACGAGCGGACCGAGCTTTTATCTTTTGTTTACATTTTTGTAATTCCGTAATTACTCGGTTGCTTTCCGACTGTACCTCCGCCAGTGTTTGAAGTACACAAATGAATACTGCAGTGGTAGTGTGCGGATTAAGACCGTTAGATAAGGTATTCATTAACAAGATTAGAACAGTTATGGCTTCACTAATATTATGTATCGTTATTGGGTTTTCTTTTTTTAAAAAAACTTTATTGATGTCTGCCATTAAACCGTATCGAACGTAGTACGCATTATTTTATTTATACGCACTGAAAAACAATGAGTAACGAATACTAGTTTGGTCTAGAAACTATTGCTCAGGATCCTCCCGTGCATATACACGTTATACTATATCACGCGCTATTACGCCACAAATCACTTTATCGCAGTCAATAATGATAGGCTTACAATGGTGGTTTGTTTAGTACAGTTATGAAAAAAATGTTATTTTTAATTTTATATGAACTCTGTTCACGTTTCCTGGCATCCTCGTCCACTTTCCCCGTTTCCGATGTCTGCTCTTGCTTTAGCCAACCCTATGACAATCTGATTGACTTTTATAGTCTGTAACTTTACCTAGCAGAAGTTCTAATCTGCTACATGTACTTGCTGATATTTCTGCAACACATGTTTGTAAATTTCGTTTATTTTAATCTCCAGTTAATGAGATAATCGTGTTGACGAAATTCAGGTTACCGTTTACGACTTTATTTAGAAAAAATTAAACATAAAATGTGTTAATCAATTTGCGTCTAATACTCCTATTTGGTTTTATATATTACTTTCATAATACCGTCAATGTGATACGCTCTACGAGAATATATTGTTCAAAAGAGTATTAGAAATGATTGGTCATAGTGAGAATATACGCTACGAACACATTCTTGAATACAGCTATTTGATTTGATGCATGTCTTTCATAATAGCGTTTTATAATAAGTTTAGTTTAAACAGTATTTTATTAAAAAATGTACATCATCTTAATACATATAACATTACTCACAATAACAAGAGTACATATTGAAAGGGATGCAGAAGTAAGTCTTTGACTTATTAAGATTCTGTTTTATTATTCCAACTTACGTTTCCATTTAACAATGCATATTCTGTTTGGCACTACGCTTCACACACATGTGTATTACTTTGTTTGTAGAAAGAATGCACTCAAATAGTTTGCCTGCAAGGTTAAGAATATAATATATGATTATATACATACGATGTTCACGTGTCAATCAAAATGCTTAGTCTACACAACCACAAAAACACAACCCATACTTAGATCGAATTAATAAATTGAATATTCAAGGTCATGTTTATGTCATCGATGGCTAACAGACGATCAATTAACCTAGCAGCTGTTTTCTGTGATCTTGGAAATTTAACAAGTACTCGAGCACATCTAAGCGCCGCAAATAACTGGCAACATTCCCACTTGAATCAGCGGTGAGAGACTCATGCTTTCAGACGCAATGTCGTTTATCAATCATAACAGAAACAGTGGCTGAACTCACGATCACTGGATTGATAGTCAAACGCTCGACTGTCTGAGCTAATCGAGCCCAGCCCAATACATAGAACAAACATAAAACAAGAACAATACAAACATACAGAAGACATGCCGTTATGGGTGATCGTATTGAAAACACCAATTACTAAAGCACCAACAGGGAACTTATGCCTGGCTTATTGATGCACTGACTCTTACTTTTCCCACGTTGTCACTGCTACCATGTTAACACTCCGTTATCTGTTCATGTATCGTTTATAGCCGTGCTTAATACCAAATGCATAACACTGCTTATGTCTTAATGCGCAAGCGTTGCAGTGTTGATCACCGCCAAAAGAAATCATGCGCGAAAGGGATGATTTTTTGTTTGTCGATTTTCATTTTATCGTGTACTTAGTATAAGCAAACAGAAACAACTAAAACACTAAATATATATTGCGGACATTATTTTGTGTTATTTTTTAAAAAATTACATAAAATAATTCATTGAAGCATAATAAAAAAGAAGTATATACTGCCCATATTTAGACGATACAACAATATCATTAATAAAACAAATCCACCCATATCTAAGCATAGCGATTCGGTTTAGGAATTACCCTGGGAAATCATTGTATTGTCTTCTGCAAGCAATCAAAATCATTTCCGTTCGTTTTGATTATTTCATCTCGAAGAGTTTACGGAAGACTGAGGTTGGTGGCGGCATTAAGATGGAATTAAACACGTTATTGGAGGCAATATGTGTTCGGAAAGCGCCAATCAATGTCTCCATGTTGAGTGATACATTTGTTAATCACAAACATGTTAATTATTTTGTACAATTTATTGAAGCACATAACGTAAGGTGTTATGCGAAATATTTTGCAGACGTTTAGTATATAACATGCTTCTTCTTTTGCAAATTAATTTCGGTTCGATTCCCGGCGGGTCATGTCCGGCGTTTAGTCGAAGACCTTGCTTAAGTGGCAGTGATTTATTGTCTACCATGCTTGCTTCTTGTCGCAGAGGCATCCGGTTCAATTATCGGTAGTGAGGTAAAGTATATATCAATGATAGAGAGAAATTCAAAACATTTAATCCAATCTTTTGAAAAAAACTACTCTTGATACTCGAGAGTGTGTGTAGTAGTGCAAATAGATAGGTATATCTTTTTGCTTTTAACTTATCGTGAAATTGGAAGTTTTAATAGAAATTTAAAAAAAAAATATTCTGAAAACATATTGAGAACCATAATCTTAATAGACATAAATGGCTTTTATAGTAGGGATGGTTTTGTACAATCTTATTGAAGGTTTGATAGAGTAACGCGTTATCATCTTCCGTTCTCATCCATACTTGTACTTAAACTGATGCGTATGTATGTAAATTTGAATAAATAATATAAGTTTCAACACACTGTATTAAGTTTATAATATCCTATTCAAAGTAAGGTAATACATGTCAAACAGGTGACTTAGTATTAGTAGTCATAATCAATGAATAAAATCATCATAAAAGGTTCCATGCAAACTTACAGAAGGTGTTAAGTTTAAACTTTATTTTAATTCGATTGTGAAAAAAGTTCTTACAACTTAGACAAATCACACTCCAAGTCTTCCTGTGTAAAACCAGTAACAAGCATATGCGGAAAAAAGTGTCATGCCCAAGGACACCACACGTAGCCGTGGCGGAGGATCGAACCCACGATCCTCCGAACATGGGTTCGGTGCTCTTCACTAGACCACGCGGTCCATTGTATTTGGTATACAGAAGATGTGACCATGGTCGTTTGAACAATCAGTTTAAGATCCGCAACATGGGAGCTTAGATCCGGTTTGCAGTTGCATCAAACCTCGCTCTTCTCCCAACACCATATCATAAAACGAGTTTAAAATGCATGCGCATTTAATACGATGTAAGATATTTTATAAAAATAGAATAACATATAAAACAAATAAAACTCATTAAAGTTTAAAATCTTCGTTTGTTAAAACATAAAGAGTTTTTGAAATATTTCAAAAGAAAAAAAAAATAGTAATGACCTAACTTTGTCTTTCTTTCATAAATGTATTTCAGCGTAATTTCACCATCATTTAATCTTTAGTGCTTTCTGTGTGGTCCTTTTCCGCATACGCTTTGTACTGGTACTACCCAGGAAGACTTCGAGCGTGATTTGTCTAAGTTGTAAGCACAATCGAAGTGAAATAAATAAGTTTAAAACAGTGCTTTCTGTCGTTGTGCAATCAGTTGAATGAGAAAGTGTTGGAAGTTGATGTTTTTGATCATTGTTAGGAAGGAATGCCAATGACGAAGAAACGTTTGTTTTATAACACAACTGCTTCTAATGAAGGCATGTTATATCAAATTCTGTGGGGCATTATGTGACAAGCCACTTTAAGTTATATAATATCTACTGTGTGAACACGTGGAAAATATATGTCGGTTATCAGCGGGGTGATAACTGCTTCCTTTACTGTCAAAGTTAGCTGTATTAGTACACCTCCAGCCACTAGGGGAACATTTTCTGGAGGAAAAGTGACACTAATTGTGAATTAGTCGTCAGACTTTCTCTAGCAACTCTTTATTTTACAATTAGTGCGCTGACGTGCAGGCAGGATATTTTTTTTACGAAACATTGCAGAACAGTTTTTGTTATTTTTCATCTGGTCGTTCAACTTTAATTTTAATTGTTTAAATTTCAAAGCAATATTAAATTAAAACTAACACGTTCAACGCTCCCTGAATGTCACATATTTGCATTAAAACAATAAATAATTTTGTTCGTTTTTCAAAATTTCCGAAAATTCTCAAAGGAAATGCACAAAACGTCTGTTTGCTGTAATGCTATTAAGTAAATAAACAAACTAGTTTAGAAACGTGTTTTATTGCCAATATATTTCCACATGCACGTGCATCACATATACACAAGGAATTATGAAATAAATGAGAAAGACGAGGCAATACCATTCATAAGCCTTATGAATTTCGTACGAACAAATGACATCTAGTTATGTTTCATTTGCGCAGTATTTTTTGCAAATGTTAGAAAGAACACTTTTTACAAGGTTTACAAAAGATCGTAAAACTAGTAGGCAATACACTAATAAATTCCCCAAATGTTACGAACTTAATTAAACAGGCCCCTAGTCACAAGTACTCATTATATATTTATAACGGCCACCACCTTAAAAACTAATAAATGTACGTAATGTTAAAGTAGACCTACGATCGAACGGTCGTGGGTTCGATCCTCCACCACGGCTATGTGTAGTGTCCTTGAGTAAGACACTTTATCTGTGTATACTTAGTACTGTTTTTCTTAACCAAGGAAGACTACGAGCGTGATTTGTATTAGCTGTAATAATTTGTTTAACAATCGAAGTAAAATAAATCAGTTTAAACTAAAGTAGCAAAGTTGCTTTATGCTTTCGTAAGCATAGTAATTGAACGTCTCACACAGCAATTGATTTCGTACTGTTCTACATATAGAGACATGCACTTCTGGAACACTGGATACATTACCAATGGTTCTAAAAGTGCCTTGTTCCCATATATAGTATTCTTGTTGCCCAATTATGCAGAAAAATATGGGGTTGTTCAGGTTGCTTTTTCACAATTTTGATGGTTTGATGGCACCCATTCATTTTTCGCAATTCTGCCAATTTGTTGCAGTGTATCACTACGCATATTTAAACTGTTATAGCTTCATCAAACAGTTCCCAATGTCATCCAAACTTAAATTATGAAAATGTTCAAATGTCCCCATATGCGCAAACAAAAATGACATTTTATGCATTTTTAACAAAAAAATGCCCAATCGCTCTACACAGCTCTAATTTCTTGGACGTAAGAATCTTGCTACCGTCATGTAAGGGAGGTAATTAAGTGAGACCTTTAAATTTCAAATATTTGAGGTATGTTCATTGACCCATTTAACAGAGTCGCTTGATAAAAATAACGTATGTAAGAGATACAATTAACGAGTTTGTTTATGATTTAATGTGCACATATCTTCCTAAAAAAAGTCGTATATTGTCAAAGAACCTAAGGTATTATTCTTGATATGATCTATGTATGATTAAAAAGTGTTTAAATTATCTCTCAAATGCATTGTTTCCACAGTAACTCTAATAGAATAAGTTTTACCACCTCCAATATTATCCGGGCCAATGCTTATCAACTTTGAAGAAAGTATTACTTTGCGTTATGTAACAGTTATGGTATCTGATTGGTCAAAACAGTGTTAAATCATTCTCGTTACACATGTTGAAGGGTATAAAAGAGTTTCGGAAAGCATGATCTAAATATATTTTTTTCCATTTATGTTTTTTATTGTTATCTTAAACTTTAATAAATATATGTTTTTATCCAATTACTTTTTTCAGAAATAAGCGTTTTAACATTAATATAAAAGATATATTCGTTAGAAAGTTGCACTGCCGACTGGAAAACTATACTGCTAAATGCATTCTAAACATGAGTAAGCTTCATTGCCGACTACATACCGTACGTTAGTAAGCTACACTGCTGATTGCATTCTAAACATGAGTAAGCTACACTGCCGACTGCATCCTAAACATGAGTAAGCTACACTGCCGACTGCATTTTAAACATGAGTAAGCTACACTGCCGACTGCATTTTAAACATGAGTAAGCTACACTACCGACAACATTCTATACGTAAGTAAGCTACACTGCCGACTGCATTCTATACGTAAGTAAGCTACACTGCCGACTGCATTCTATACGTAAGTAAAGTACACTGCCGACAGCATTCTATACATAAGTAAGCTACATTGCCGACTACATTCTATACGTTAGTAAGCTACACTGCCGACTACATTCTATACGTTAGTAAGCTACACTGTATACTTCATTCTATACGTTAGTAAGCTACACTGTCGACTACATTCTATACGTTAGTAAGCTACACTGTCGACCCTATTTTATACGTTAGTAAGCTACACTGTCGACTACATTCTATACGTTAGTAAGCTACACTGTCAACTTCATTTTATACGTTAGTAAGCTACACTGTCGACCCTATTTTATACGTTAATAAGCTACACTGTCGACTTCATTCTATACGTTAGTTAGCTACACTGTCAACTACATTTTATACGTTAGAAAACTGCCGACTGAATTGTATATGTAAGAAAGCTGTATTGCCGACTACATTGATATGTTAGAAAACTGCCGACTGAATTGTATATGTAAGAAAGCTGTATTGCCGACTACATTTGTTATGTTAGAAAACTGCCGACTGAATTGTATATGTAAGAAAGCTGTATTGCCGACTACATTTATACGTTAGAAAACTACCGACTGAATTGTATATGTAAGAAAACTGTATTGCCGACTACATTTATATGTTAGAAAACTTCCGACTGAATTGTATATGTAAGAAAGCTGTATTGCCGACTACATTTATATGTTAGAAAACTGCCGACTGAATTGTATATGTAAGAAAGCTGTATTGCCGACTACATTTATACGTTAGAAAACTACCGACTGAATTGTATATGTAAGAAAACTGTATTGCCGACTACATTTATATGTTAGAAAACTTCCGACTGAATTGTATATGTAAGAAAGCTGTATTGCCGACTACATTTATATGTTAGAAAACTGCCGACTGAATTGTATATGTAAGAAAGCTGTATTGCCGACTACATTTATATGTTAGAAAACTGCCGACTGAATTGTATATGTAAGAAAGCTGTATTGCCGACTACATTTATATGTTAGAAAACTTCCGACTGAATTGTATATGTAAGAAAGCTGTATTGCCGACTACATTTATATGTTAGAAAACTGCCGACTGAATTGTATATGTAAGAAAGCTGTATTGCCGACTACATTTATATGTTAGAAAACTGCCGACTGAATTGTATATGTAAGAAAGCTGTATTGCCGACTACAAGTTTCCTGTCTTTAATTCCTCACACATTTCATTAGGACAAACACTCGAGGGATTATTGTCACGTGATGTTTGTTCTATTATAACACCCCGTGAAAATTATGACTTAGTAAAGTAGACTCAATATTCATATAAAATATAAATAATCAAACATAAATATTTGTTATTTATTCATATAATTATAAGTTTATACTTCG
Source organism: Panopea generosa (assembly GCA_029582155.1). NCBI lineage: Eukaryota > Metazoa > Mollusca > Bivalvia > Adapedonta > Hiatellidae > Panopea > Panopea generosa. Next base: position 40,452,899 of record CM055899.1, read on the forward strand.
TAGCATATACTGCACGCAATCCCCAAATGTATGTATTGCCACATTAATAACAGAATGCCGCGTAATCACTTTGAAATTTCATAAAAAATGTCATTGCACTTTTTACAATTTTACATAATATAAAGGTATACTTCTATATTATTACGTCTGCTCGCGCATTTATTAACCTAATAACTGATTTTGGCAACTATCTGTTTTGTTTGTAGTGTTTTAATAAAAAGTATTTCAATAATATCTTTTTATTCACATCAAATATTTTTAAAGTTTTACATGTGTAATTTAAAAAACATCAAATATCTAAATATCAAAAGAAGAAAAAGTCATCCTTTTATCAAATGTTAACCACAATTATGAATTTATATCTCTTTTTTGTTATATACGGAATATCAGGACCACATTGTAAAGGAGGTTTCAACAACATAAATATTCATACACTGTAATGCCTTAAGGAGGAATATACCTTTCAAATTATTTTCGAAATTAGTGGAATATTTGGTATATAATGAGACTATAAGTGATTTTCATTATGAATTATATGCATTTTTTCGTATGTTAGGATTCTGTACTTTAGGTCAAACTGAAATGGTCGAAAAATACGCGATTTTTCTGCTATAAATCGGGACGTCAAAAATATCGAACATGGCCATGATTACGACGATACATATACATATATGTTATATTCACCGCAGATAATATACTTATTCACGATGGAAATTGCTTTTAGTTTCATTATTTGCTAAATACACCACTAATTTCGAAAATAACTTAAAAGGTATATTCCTAATGCTGTGACCATGCAAACGGTTCATGCGTTATATATTTAATTTCTTAAACGGCATAAGTGAACCGAATAGACAAAGAAAAAGTTGATGCAAATCATAAGGAAGAGGTATTAAATGAATATTCCAACTTTCAACAAATCGAATATTATCAAATTCTTGCGTATTAAATATTCATATGCAATTTATATGATATCGTATGTTACTGTTATTTCACATAACTGGAATATGCTTTATAGTGATAAACAATTTGAATTGAATTGTTTTTACTAATTATATTTTACATTCAAAACAAATACTGATTTTGAGACAATACAGGCGTGCTTAAAACGTTGGTAGAGTGAAAGTATGAATTTTTATATGCATATTTTGAAGTTTCTAGAGTTTTTATATTGCAATTATAGAATATAAGGAGTTTTTAATAATAAATTTAAGACTTGCTCTGTTATTGCAGTTCAAGAAAGAGCCTGCTGTATCTTTTGCACTACCATCGACGTTTATTTATACTCCCTCAAACCGCAGCAGTTGTCTAGTGGAAGAACGTCCGCCTTGCATTCGGAAGATTGTTGGTTCGATCCCTGGTCAGGACTTCAAGTACTTGAATAAATGTTTCGTCGCTTGAAGATTTAAGGATATCCTACATGTATGCCATGTGTGAATGTGACTGGGTGAGGTATCACACACCTTGTGACTTTCAGTGTGGCAGCGCTTAGTACCAAGCAGCCACTATCGTTATATGACTGAACAATTGTTGAAAGCGACTCTTAGCAGTATACAATAAATACCACCCTCTGCCAACCACTCTCTCTCTCACGAATCTTTTAAATACTACTTCTAGAAACTATTCCCTTCATTTCCCAACTCTGAATATAACATTGTTACTAACCATACCTATACATATACATACACCATATAGATAATATTGACGAAATATAAAACAATAGCATGAATACTTTTTCTTTTCAAAATTGTATTTTGTACATAATTTCTCCCATCTCGGCACTGACATTTCCAGTCTGTCTCGTATAGATGACAATTTTGGATGCATCTTCATTACTAAGACTTAAACATCAATACATATTTAATTATCACACGTTTCGAATTTCATGTTACGACGAGGACCAACACATTAGTGTCTTAAGTCTGAATGACTCGATCTATCTACATAACCTGTCTCTGTTAGGGGGATTTAATCCAACTTTATGGGCAATATATAATAAGAAGCCGTGCGAATATAGTACATTTATTCGCCAATTTATGAATAACGCCGTAAGAGAGAATGTGACAATCTCTGGTCATTATCATACTTTGTTACATTTTATTAGTTGGTTTATCATAACCCAATGCTAATTTTTTCAAACATCAGTTTTTCTGCAATACATATGCTGCAAGTATTAGCAAAACATAATTCTCCGCTTTATATTTTCAATTTATAATATTTATTTAAACCATTTATTACTCAACTTGCATCATAATGTTATCGTTCTTTAAAATAGGACCTGTTAAACGTACTTTATTCCCAAATTATGTTGATTTATATCTTGACTCAGTACACAGTTCATGTTTCTATCTACATAAAAAAACGTTTCAAACAATTCTTTACCTCGCGAATGAATCTACTCACGAAAATGCACAGTAACAATAAAGCGATGTCCCTTATTTCTTTTCGGAAACGTGAAGCATTTAGTAACTGCACATAAATCCACTTTTCAGCTAACTTACGATGTATATACTGTGTCAGACTATGCACTACGACTGCAAGACAACGCGTAAAATGTTCCATACGAAATAACATAGTTTTTAAGGAATGAATTATTCTGATGTCACTTACAATGGGTTGTGTGAGAGATTTTTGCTCTCACCCGTAGTCACAGTAAGTATGTAGGTAGGTAGGTAGGTAGGTAGGTAGGTAGGTAGGTAGGTAGTCAAACGCTAATCTACTATACATATACTACAACTAACAGTGAAAATGTGACACAACAGAGATCACCGCCAAACGCGAAACCAACACTGAAAATATAAATACGGGTAATTCCAACCTCGCTCTTCTCCCCGTGTTTACAGTAAAAACTTATATTTAATGTTATGTTAGTACAAAACTTCTGATAGAAGGGTCTTTCTGCAATGTCATATCTATTTACATATACATGCTTGTTTTGTCATCGCCGATATGTTGTTAAACAAAAAACCGTTGCAAGTTTTGTTTTACAATAAGAAAATGCAAGGCAACAGGAGATGTAAACTTTAAAACACACAGCGGCCAAACCAAGTCTTATTTGTACTCACACTTTGTTTAACATAAAAGAAAATGCACGGCAACAGGAGTTGTAAACTTTTAAAGACACAGCGGCCAGAACGAGTCTTATTTGTACTCACACATCGTTAACATACCAGAACACCCACGACAATAGGAGATGTAAACTTTAAAACACACAGCGACCAATCCAATTCTCACTTGTACACACACTTCGCTTAACATACAAGAACATCCGCGGCAACAGGAGATGTAAACTTTAAACAGCGACCAAAACATCCTTTACACATTTTATATATAAAGCAATGGCACTAATACCTGATTCCTTTAGTTTATCTTTGTTTCTTTTAGCACGATTGCAAAATAATATGAAGCACTTTCGATTCTGCGCCATGAGTAGAAGCAGTACTGAGCGTTTTTTTAAAGAGGCATCAGGTCGAGCTTGGGATCTAAAGCCGCAACCTCAGGGTCAGCGGCCAACACTATATCACAATGTACGCTACACCTAAGTCCGTTCATGAGGGGGTCACTTAATATGCAACATTTCTCACACCCCTATCATCGGTCTATCATATTTTCGAACAATACCGTGGGAGCTCAATGATTCAAAAGAATCAGAAACATTAACAACACCGAATCGAAGCACGGGGCGTGTTTTGAGTGCCGCCTCACAATGCAAAAGAAGCACCCAACAGGGACCACCGCTTTTGAACGGTCAGAAGCAAGAGGTGATACGGGTTACAAACATAATGTCAATGTGAGTACGCCAACCGGCTAATAGCATCAATAAAACCGGTTTAGATATAAACCATTAGGCAACATTGCCAATAAGATGCAGTTTCCGTGAATTATAAATCGCTATATTTTACGTCTTGGGAAATAATGGTGTTGCCGTATACGATCAAAATAACTTTCATTTGTATTTATATAATTGCTTTTTAACGATTTTCCTCCTGGTGCAATTATTTTATCATTAGAATATAGTAAAATTATGTGATATAATTCACAAATACTTCCATACATCTGAATGTCTTATTGATAAGTATATCTAAAGCAGACACATTTTATATCTCGTAAATTATTTATCATATTGTTATGCTGAGGCCAGCTTTTAATATAATGTATTTGCTCTCACCCAATCCAAGTTGATGTCGTGGGTGAGGCGTATTTCAATATAAAATATATTATCATACTAAAAGTAAAAAATAAATGTCATACACATACACATAGACACATACAGTGCTGTAAGCTCATGCCAGAGGTTGCAGGTTCGGTCCTTGACCCGGCCCAATGGATATTCTGAAGAACATAACAGAACATGGTTTTATCCTGGAAATGGATACGAAAGCATTTTATATGATCTCAAAGTGTACTTTGCAATCGAGCTAAAATGATAAACTAAACTTATGTTTAAAAAAAAAATAAAAAATTGAGTATGCCAATTTTTATGTGTAGGTAGGGCGAGAGCTATATTGACTGATAAAGTCTTTATTTAAAAAACAAACAAACAAAAACACTGTATACTAATCGCCTGATAGGTTGAAATATTTATTAGTATAAACTCACTCATATTTCATTTATCTTTAATATGTGTTAACGTGCCGTAAAACACAATTCTACATTCATTCATTCATTTAATCATTCATTCATGCATTAAGTGTTAGACTGATCATCCTCCTCGATAAATTACTACGTTTTGTCTGTGTAAATCCCTGTTAGATATAAGGCTGTAATATAGTTTGCGACGATATATATATATATATATATATATATATATATATATTTTTTTTTTTTAATAATATGTTACGTATTGGGGATAAAGCGCGATAAAAAAACCAGTATTTATGGGGAAAGGCGGACACCCCCCTCGCTATCACTCGCTATCAAGTTTGTTGCTTTAATGGGTTATCCCAGGTTATAAGATCTTCAATTTTTATTATAATTACTATAATTATTTTACTTATTTATTTTTCTTGATTTATTACTGTTATTTTATCATCATGATATATATGCTGTATAATGAACTTATATACCTGAATAAATTTGAATTGAATTGAATTAAATTATATGTTGAAATCATCTTCATTCATCACTCATTGGTCATCACAGAAATTTGGAATCATTTTTTTTTTTTTTATTAATCAGCTTATCCTGCTCTCGTTCAAAGCGCGTGGGTAAATTAAAACTTATACAAAATACGATCCACCGTTACTATAATCAAATGTATGTTCGCCATAAGCGGAGGTGTTGGCCCAATTTATTTAATACTTGAAGTTACAAAACGTCTTCAGTGTCTGATACCTGATGGGCGGATTAGGCTTTGTCAACACTAATGGTAGGTGTGTTGCTTATATCATATGGCTGCATGAGTAAAGTAAAAAAAATAAATCTTTAAAAATTAAAATCATATCTCATCACTCATCTATCAATCATACAAATTTACAATAATCATATATATATGCTAAGTGTTTATTTCTTAGTCCTTTGAATCCTGGAAGTCATATACCAATGCCCGAAAATAGAATGCATCTTACAACCGGTGCTTAGGTGTGCGAATGGTATTGCATGTGTATCATCTCTCATGGACAGACTCAATAAATCCCAGTCTTCTATATTTCTTTTTTTTTTATGCATAATGTGCTTCAAGAAATCCCTTTTCAGATATTATTAAAAAAATCAATATAACTTTACCTATATTTTGGATTTCAAAAATTAAACTGATGCCACGTGACTATTATGAACTTGTCCTGGTCTTCCAATATGCAAACTTACAAAAGCAGATGTTTGCTCGTTTGCATACTTTAAAACATTGTTTATGTTATAGCCTCTGGATATGTACTGCGTGCCTTCGAGGGGATTACTCTACACTACTTTATTTACATTTAAAGCCTAGAGTTATAGAACCTTTACACAGCACATTACAGAAAATAACAAAATAAAATGCATGTACACGTTAAAATGAATACAGTGCATACAACAGGAGACGGAGCATAAAAATGAAACAGTCACCACAACAGAACATACGCATGCTCTATCAACAAAACACACATATCATACACACATACACTACACACATACAATAAACACACATAATAATCTTATACAATATACACATATGAAAGAAGCACCGCATTTGTACCTCATGTGACTTTATATTTGCACCCAACACCACTATTTACCCTTACATACATCAGAAAAATAAAAGGATGTAAATACAAGCAAGTCTGTCGCATTATACTCCTAGGTATGTTAGAGCACCCACACGTGTTTGGTGTTTAGCTCTCATATTCACAGGCGACATGTTGCATGTTACACTGCGAATGATTTGGTCATTCTTTTCATTGTTCAAGTAATTCGGCATTACTGTTTGCGTTAATACTTGATTAGTATTTGGTGTCAACGTCATGCTTGCTTCATCTTCTTTAGATTTATTTACCATTGCTTTCGTTTCATAGCCTGAATATATGACAGTGTGTCTCAATAAGAGAAAATGTGTTGCCAACACTACCGTTATATATTACCCATAATATGATTTGCAACAGGGTATCATGGGAAATTTAGTAGTCGACATCCGGTAAATTTGAAAATAAAACGCGCTGCAAGAACAATTATTATTGAAGGTTTGTCTTCCAGGCCAAATACGGTAAAATCACGAGGGAAATGCCAAGCTAAAACCGAATTGCCCGTAACTGGTTATTTAATAAGAATTGATATTCCAATGACAGAATTTTCTGGGATGAATTTCTTTAAAGTGTTTTATAAGAATAATCTAAAAACAATGCTGAGAAGAATGTTTAATAATGATAAATTGTGTTATTATTATTATTTGGTGTTTAACCTCGCTTTCAACAAAAATGTAAAGATGTTGTCTGCTGCCTGCTTCAGCATTCAGAACGCTGCCGCAATGTGAAGACGCATGATATGACGATGGTATTACTATTGTTAATTTTCTTTTTATAAAATCATTATGAATATTCTGACCTCTGCTCGAATAATATAGAACTACTTATACTTTTCTTTTTGCTATCGATAAATTCATTAAAAAGCTTACTTAAGTGGTTTTTGAGTAAGTTATAAATTGCAGTCAACCAACATTACGTCATGATAATTCATTTTTATAACAATATGTGACGCTTATCGGCGAATTTCAAATGGTATCAATTACCGTAATGTATTTTAAAAGGTCATAGCAAAATATTAAAATATTACACTCAAGGTCTCACTAAAGAACTACTTCCCTTCAAGTTGCATGACGGTAGCAGGATTATTGCGCTCGAAAAATTAGAACTGTGTAAATTGGTTAGGTATATTTTAGTTTGATTAAATGCTTTAAATGGTCATGTTTTTTTCTTTCTACTGATGAGGAGAATGGAACATTGTCATGAGTCGTTGTGCCAAGTTTGGCTGACACTGGTTACTGTTTGATGAAGATATAACAGTTTGAAGATGCGTGGTAATATACTGCACAAAATGGTCAGAACTGTCATAAATGAAGGGATGTAATCAAACAATGGAAATTGTAATAAACACATGGTCGACCCCAATGTTTGGTGACACAAATGACACTCTATGGAAAAAAGATGCCATTAGAACCATGTATTAACCAGGTAATATGTTCAGTGCTCCAGAAGTGCATTTCTCTATATGTAGAACAGTGCAAAATTAATTGTTTTGTGAGACTTCCATACGTCAGTGGATGATACAATGTAGATGAATTTGTCCTTCGAGGCCGAGTGGTCTCAGGTGCTGTCTCGTGATCACTTAACTGTCACGATAAAGGTCCTAGGTTCGTAGGTTACTTGTAGAACGACAGTGATTCTACTTAGATTCATTCTGATGTTTCCCATGAGTATACTGTTATCTTATATAAACACTAAATAAACCAGTCAGAATAAGTTTTTCTTTACCTTCACACTTTGCACGTAGCATTTTGGCGAGTAAGAACTGAAAATTATGCAGCCATTGGACAGCATATGCAGATTAGCGCCTTCTGCCCCGGTGCTGCACGACTGGCTCGATAAGACGATTATGTTGTCTGAAAGATTATGTTTTCCACGTCAATTATGTTGTCAATGTCGATTTGTTGATTCCTCAGTTCCAGCCGAAGTTTGTTTAAAAGTGTCGTTGAATATGGAGGCTAAGGCGGGTCGTTACTGATGGTTAGTTACCTGATATTATAACTTCGTCGCTTGTCTTCCAAAGGTGTGTACTGTCGCAGGTTGCTTGATAAGACCTATATTGTCGTAACATAAAAAATATCCTTTCTAGGGTCACGTTTAAAAACTTGATAACAATGTTCCTTTAAAATAGATGGCTCCACCAATAATCACCAATGGGCCAACCGGTTTTTATTCAACAGTTAAAATCATGAATCATCGTTAGAACAAATGCAATAAACCCGACTAGGATTGTCAACCAAACACGTCGATAATCCAATCAGCGATCAAGATTGGTGGCTACGCCACATTCTCCATAGATAAGCTGCGGTCTCTAAGTAAACAACACTACATTATATTACATTGTATTTACTTGGACAAACACAGCCATTATTAAGGATTCTTAAATGATGGACATGTTCTATAAGTTTCATAGTATACAATATATTATGTAAGTAGCTAACACGTTATGTAAGTTTCATATTAAAATATAACCTATTATTTTGTTGTTTAATTAGTGAGTAAGTAATGACTAACAATAACAGTGACAGTTAAGGATGTTTGGTTTGGAAGATTTCAGATATTCATGTTGATGAATTATCTTTTAAAATTCGATATTTTTGGCGTAATTTTCTTACCAAGAAAATTTTTGTTGAATAAATATTGTGTAAGTATGTATAAGACTGTTTTTAAACTCAAATATTACATTAACTGTGGTCTGATGGTATCAAATATAAACCTTTTTAAAATAACCAAAATTTGCACTATTCAAGATAATTTGACAATATTTCTTTAAAAGCCTATGGTTTTGTTTATAAATTATGAAAATGCTAACATTGAACCAATGATAATTGAAATTTGTTGAAACACGTATACAAACGGGTGGGGTACAGCCGGTGTGTTTTTTTTCTTAAACAAGACTATGCAAGAGAAACAATTAGGGGCCGGTGTAGTTTTTTAAAGTATAAAGTGCTTTACCCAGTTTAAAGTGTTCTGATAAGATCAATTTCATATATACAATAAATGATATCTTAATGATATCATTTTTATACAAATTGTTATATTATACATACGTATTATCTAAAAACGCTCAAACAAACACGGTAATGTACCTTTTTACGGAATACCTTTTTCTTTTCATTTATAATCATGACAAATATGTTTTTTTAACTAAAATGATGATATCTAAAAGTTTTCATTTTCACGAGCCAATATCCTTAGTTGGAAATATATTCTACAAATATTTTTTTTGCTTATATGTTTTTAACTGAAATGAAGACATGGAATTGTTTTCATTTTCACGAGCAAACATCCTTAATTGAAAATATATTTTACAAATATTTGTTTTGGTTATATGCTTTTTAACTGAAATGAAGACATCAAATAGCTTTCATTTTCACGAGCTAACATCCTGTATTGGAAATATAGTTTACAAATATTTGTTTTGTTTATATGTTTTTTAACTGAAATGAAGACATCTTATAATTTTTTATTTCACGAGCCAACATCCTTAATTGGAAATATATTTTACAAATATTTGTTTTTGGTTATATATTTTATAACTGAAATGAAGAAATCAGATAGCTTTCATTTTACGAGCCAACATCCTTAATTGGAAATATATTTTACAAATATTTGTTTTGGTTATATGCTTTTTAACTGAAATGAAGACATCTTATAGTTTTTATTTTTACGAGCCAACATCTTAAATTTGAAATATAGATTACAAATATTTGTTTGGTTATATGCTTTTTAACTGAAATGAAGACATCTTATAGTTTTCATATTTACGAGCCAACATCTTTTATTGGAAATATATTTTACAAATATTTGTTTTGATTATATCAATCTGCTCTTCGTATACTGAATATGACTATCCGTTTTATCAAATGGGTGGAATATATGATACGAGTATTCACTTTACAAAACAGAAATCAGAGACTAGAACATTCGTTGAGTTCAGAAAATCCGCCGTTTTGTGTTTTGCATGTCATCCTGATGTGATGAACATTTGTTTCTTCATCAAAGAATTAAACATATCGCTTCTACGTTCATAGAATACATGTCAATTATTTACTCATTTGATTATGAAACACACATGGTTTTTCATTTTAGTTTCTCGCTTTTCGGTCTGAGTACTTGACACATTCTCCAAAACAACCTTCACGAATAGAAATTCTCGTGAGATTATAAGTCACGCGAGAATTCGACAAGATTCATATTGCTTGTCATATCCTCAGTGTTAGTCGTCTGTCAGCTACTTCACTTCTTGTTTTGTTGATTAAGTTGCCTAACTTCAAATGAAGAAACAAATTTCCATCGCATGTGTGCGACAATTTTGGTGATATGTAAGTTAATGGCATGTCTTGTTTAATAATAGTTCCACTTTGCCACAGCTACCATACTAACTATTTTTTATTATTTTTCATATATAATAGTTACCATATACTAACGAACTGTTTTATTTATCTACTGGTTGACATAGGATGCAATTAAACGTCATCATCTTATATGATAACATAATTAATGGAATTGAAACTTATACTACTTTTTGGAGCAGGATTTTAAACGTTGTATTCTTCTGTTCTTATCCTTTACATTTTACATTGTTGTACTTGAAGCAAAAGTTAGTCTGTAAATAATGGAAACAAAATATGCTTAAACAAACTTATACTAACAATAATATACCGATTTTATATATATTTTTTTTAACTTGCCATATCTTTTTTTATATTTGTACACGATAAATACCAGAAATCAGTAAAAACATTGTGCAAGCAACTGGCCGCCATAATGGTTCTAACTGTCAACCAGTCGTTTAAAGCAGTTTTAAATGACCGTGGTACATTCAGACCGCAGTTTGGATTTTTATTCAAATTTAGCCAATCAGATGCCTCATATTACAGTGTTCGTAACCATGCAGACGTTTGTGATATTAAACAAAATAGTGACTCCGGATTGGATCACAAATTGACATGACTGGTGCTGTATGACGATGCAATATTGTCACTTGTTCTATGTTTACACATATATGACGATGCAATATTGTCACGTGTTCTATGTTTACACATGTATGATGATGAAATATTGTCACGTATTCTATGTTTACACATATATGACGATCTTATATTGTCACGTGTTCCATGTTCACATATGTATGACGATGAAATATTGTCCTGTGTTCTATGTTTACACATGTAAACAGATTATGAATATACAATGTAAATGAGGGAAAACTAATCTAAACACGAGTACACATATGAAGTTGTTATGAATTGCATTGGGTAAAAATCTAAAACATATTTTTAAATATCAATAAGGCTAACTAGACGAAACCTCCCAACATGATCATTACTTTTTATTTTTTCGTCCTTCACAGCAATAAACAAGCTGTCAGACACAGAAAGAGGATTTATGATGCAACAATTTTCGTCTTCTTTTTTTTGATCAGTTTTGTATTTCATTGGGTATATTCTGTGTTACTAAAAATCGTACATTCTTCGTTTTTAAATATTTTATTTCTCATGACACATACATACAAATAGCAAAGAAATACTTATAACACAATAAAACGGATCAGTAGCATGTTAAGATGTTCATTTTTGTATTACCATGTACCTTCAAACTACGTGTACGCTTATGTATTCTAAATATAGATATTTAAACTGTACAATAATGATTCTACTTTTATAATAGTTAAGAAATCTAAACATAATCACATGATTTGTTTTTTGTACATAACTTACATGTATAATTTTAAAATGTACTTTTTATAGCTAAGTGTTGTTACAATGTGATATAAAAAAGGAGATGTCTGTATGTATAAAATAAAAAATAAGTTTATGTATGAAGAAAATAGAGAAAAGAAAGTAGATATGAGAAAGACGCCATGATAAAGAGGAGAAGCACGTGACACTCTAAGACTCTTAATCGTGCAGTCTTGTTTAATGTTTGAGTCGGCTCTTGCGAAGGTAAATTATAGTTCAATTGAAATACAGGAGATAAGCGTTCCAATAGAAATTGATTGACTAGATCTGCTTTTGTGTACGGCTGAAATGTACGTGTTCTGGTGATATATTCAATATTTATGTTATATGTTAAAATGAACCTTTTAAAAAAAATTTAAGATCGTGTATTACACATCTACGCTCTGGTTCTATTCCCATTGCAATCAAGCTAGGTCGGTATATTGGTTTATCAAGAGACCAAAGATTTTGTAAGCGGTTTAATATTTTATTGTCCCAAATTTGATAATTTACGTGATCATTTGAAGGCAAAAATTGATGAATTGTGTGATACAAATCATTCCTATATAGGTAAATAAACATACTATTACATAATAAATGTGCAATAATTTCTCTCCAGCAAAGTTTATAGAAAGCGCTCTTAAAACAAGGCAAACTTAAACATATTTTTCTTATGTATTGATATGATGCAAATGTAACTGACTATTATAATTTTTCATTTAGTATATCTTATTTCATACTCTCATACTAAAACCAACTTTACAAGAAAACTTTCTCTTAACTTTGTGCCGAAAACAGCCAGATATTTTGCTAGCAAATGGCAAAAAAACATACGTGTAAATCATCTGGTGTGTCGCATTTTACAAAACGAATCGATTCATTTAGGTATTAAAACGATATTAGACCGTTTTTCATTCTAAAATTTTTAAGTAAGTATTTTATAAAAGCAACACATTTACATACAGATTGGAAACAAACAATATCAACAATATCCTTGATACCTGTACAAAACAATTTCAACAATATCCTTGATACCTGTACAAAAAAAATTCAACAAATAGTCCTTGATACCTATACAACACAATATCAACAATATCCTTGATACCTGTACAAAACAATATCAACAAATATCCTTGGTACCTGTACAAAACAATATCAACAAATGGTCCTTGATACCTGTTCAAAACAATATCAACAAATAGTCCTTGATACCTGTACAAAACAATATCAACAAATATCCTTGATACCTGTACAAAACAATATCAACAAATGGTCCTTGATACCTGTTCAAAACAATATTAACAAATAGTCCTTGATACCTGTACAAAACAATATCAACAAATAGTCATTGATACCTGTACAAAACAATATTAACAATTAGTCCTTGATACCTGAACAAAAAAATATCAACAATTAGTACTTGATACCTGTAGAAAATGAAATACGTAGTTTAGCAAAACTTATATTATTGTTCACTTTGTACATTTGGGACTCTGAAACCACACCGTAGTAGAATTATATAATCCGGCCACAATATCGAATTTGACAAGAAAAATGACAAACTGGACACACCACAGATTCGGGAGATTTTGACTCCTGCAGAGATCGACAGAGATACTGTTCTGACCCAGATCTACATTGGTTTATGTACTGACACTATTACATGTTTTTCATTATTATAATCATCCGGTTCCATTTAACACTATTAGTCAATGTCTCGTATTGAACCTTTATGAATTTATTTGGAGCCCTCAGTGACTGAGTAAGGCACTTTCGTTTGCTTGCTGGGAAGTTTAGCCTTTTCATCGTAAATACTTAAATATTACAAATTGGATTTTGCGTCGAAAACGGATGGATAGTTTACAATCTTCTGCTGACAACTTAAACCATAGCAAAAGCTGCCTCCATTGAATCACAGATTACCTCTACTCAGATTATGGATTGGAGAAAACAGCCACGGGCGAATGTGTTGTCTTTCTCCGATAAGTGGTATTAGTTGCCGGAATATGAATCTGCAGTATTCTTCATTTATTATTGAGCAATGCAACAATATTATCCTTAAAAGCTTAGAATATTGTACTTTGTCTACAAGTATATTCAAAGCTCATTTTTAACGGTGATACCTTTCTAAATGTTCAATAGATGCATTCAGTCCAACACAAATATTTTGATATGTGTGCATATCATCTTGCGGGCATTCAGTACTCAAAATTGGAATCTGATGAGAATATGTGCGGGATGTAAAGAATTCTTCGCTCAAAATAAAAAGAACGAGAATTCTCAAGCCTTAGGGTTGTCTATACGAATATTATAGGTCTCACTATGCGGTTGTGCCCCTTTGTTTGTAGCGTTTATGATTTCTTGTTGCAGATGAGAAAAGCAAAAACTAGCATGGCACATACTACAATAGGACATCATTAAAAAGTGACGTGCATAGGACATAAATGGATGCATGTATTTATGATAATTTGAAAACTTAAAAAAAAACACGCTGGTCAACCTACCAGGTCATGTGCGGATACATTCCAGCTATGAAAACAAACAAGTTAAAAAAGATTATAAAAGATGTGAAAAAATGTTTTACTGTGCAAATCCTAGACCTAATTTCATACAGAGACAAAGAACAAAGTATAACTGTGTAGTGAAACCTTTAGTTGCAAAAACTTCGTCCCCTCAGAAATAGTTATTGGTAAGGATATACACTATGATAAAAATGATAGTAAATGGAATTAGATATGACAATGGCGATACTCATTTGAAATAAAATTGATTTTTAAGTATATACATTTATGACACAAATATGAAATAAGCACACCCCAACATTAACGGAATTCCTGAATTGTTTTCCAAATTTGGAATTGTGCATAACTTTGGTAAATAGATGTAAAGGGTGCTTTTTGCTCAATAGTCGTTATCTATAACAAAAAATATAAACTACATACAGAATAATCTGGTAAATAAGTGCCTACTTGAATATAAGTATGAATATTTCAACTGTATTATGACTGGTATTGAGTATTGAAATATATTGAATGTTGTACTAATATTTTACAAACAAGCGTGACACAATCTTTGTTCTTACACATTGTCGGGTGTCCCTTTAATGGTGAATAAATAATATACCTGTACAGGTTATCAGTGAAGCTTTCAATTATATTTGAAGAAAAATACTAGTGATTTATGTTGATATGCTAAATGAATAAACATTCACAATATTTATACTACCTACTGTACCAAGACAGTTTGCAGCACAATATTTACAGTTCATTAATACATGTTTGTGATTATTTATACTTGAGTCTCTAATACACGAGCTTGGCTGTTAAACGTTAGCGATGTCGTGTCAGTTTCTAAAAATGTTGATCTAACTCAATATATTTAATAATGAATCTAAAAAGACGGAGAAAGGAAACTCACACATGAACATTGCTGAGAGTTGCACGAATTTTTCAAAGAGTTCAAGGCATTTTTTTAAATTATTTTATTGCAAATATAAAACTTTGTATTGATGGATGTTCTTCGTATGGTATTATATTTACGTTGTAATACAAGACGATCTCACTTTATACCTAACGTCTTCGCTATGTAAAAGTACGGCTTTTTCAGGTGTGTGAAGAGAATGGGGTTTAACGTCATTTTCAACACATTTTAGGTTATATATGGCATATCCAGTTTTACTGGTGGAGGATAACCTCAGACTGAGTCAGACTGAGTAAAAACACCGTCCTTTCGCAAATAACTGGCAAACTTTCTCACATAAAGTTTTTGGAGCGAGCGGGACTTGAACCTACGACCTTAGTTGTGAGAGGTCAGTGATTTTGTGACGGCGCCTTAGAGCACTCAGCCACGGAGGACCCGTGTGTGAAGATATCCATTTTTATATTTTGCAAAAGTAGATCCGTGACTGCGCCAGTAAAATAGGCATTTTAACCCTTAATGGCCCATTGCTTTATGTTTTATCAACAATTTTGAAAAGTATTCTAGTGAAATTGCACAATAATGTTTGGTGTGATTATTAGTCTCCAATGACTAACAAGGAACATGTGGTGAGACATGCATGCCTAAAATATAAACATTTCAAAGATAAAGTGATTCGATGGCGTCGTGCTGTAGACAGAACTATTCTTGTATAGCATAATTATATGATGACTGTAAAGTTAGTAGGTAGTTCGCAGTTGGTAGTTGGGGATTCGAATAACCAACTACCGACCAGCTGCCAGTTGGGGATTCGGAATCGTTATTATAATTACTATTTCATTTACATATATTACTCGTGTTAATGTGTTTAAAAATATAATCAATAATAAATGTATGTAAATTAATATAAAATCTGAATCCCCAACTGGCAGCTGGTTGGTAGTTGGCGATTCACGGCGAATCCCCAACTGGACATTTTGAATCGCCGTCTGGTGAGTATACTCATTTTATTGAAGAACCAACCCGGACAAAGTGTGTTATTTATTATTAAAAATTTATTTTTAATTGAATTGACTGATTAAAATAATAAAACAATGATTTATAAAAAATCCGAATCCCCAACTGGCAACTGGTTGGTAGTTGGCGATTCGCGGCGAATCCCCAACTGGACATTTTGAATCGCCTCCTGGTGAATATACTCATGGTATTGAAGGAACAGCGCGGGAACGGTGTTTATTTATTGTTATGAACTGTTTTTCTATGAAACTGATTTGTTTTAAAAAACAAATATCGATTTGAAAAAAAAAATGAATTCCAAATTTGCCATTGTGAATCACCGTATTGTGAGTATATCCGTTTTATTGAAGAACCAAACCACCATTGGTGTTATTATTATCCTAAATCTGTTTTCTTTATTGAATTGATATGTAAAAATAATAAAACCGCGATTTAAAAAAAAAATCCAAATCCCCAACTTGCAGCTAGTTGGTAGTTGGCGATTCGCGGCGAATCCCCAACTGGACATTTTGAATCGCCGTCTGGTGAGTATACTCATTTTATTGAAGAAGCAACCCGGCAAAAGTGTGTTATTTATAATTATAAACTGATTTTTAATTGAGTTGATTTATTACAAAAATAAAACGATTTAAAAAAAATCCGAATCCCCAACTGGCAACTGGAAATTTTGAATTGACTCCTGGTGAATATACTCATGGTATCGAAGGAACAGTGCGGGAACGGTGTTTATTTATTGTTATGAACTGTTTTTCTATGTAAATGATTTGTTTTCAAAAACAAATATCGATTTGAAAAAAAAAAGAATTCCAAATTTGATTTTGAATCACCGTCTTGTGAGTATATTCGTTCTATTGAAGAAACAAACCACCATTGGTGTTATTATTATCCTGAATCTGTTTTCTTTATTGAATTGATATGTTAAAATAATAAAACAGCGATTTAAAAAAAAAATCCGAATCCCCAACTGGCGGCTAGTTGGTAGTTGGCGATTCACCGCGAATCCACAACTGGACATTTTGAATCACCGTCTGGTGAGTATACTCATTATATTGAAGAACCAACCCGGTAAAAGTGTGTTATTTATTATTATAAACTTATTTTTAATTGAATTGATTGATTAAAAAAATAAAACAACGATTTAAAAAAAATCCGAATCCCCAACTGGCAACTGGTTGGTAGTTGGCGATTCGCCGCGAATCCCCAACTGGAAATTTTGAATCGCTTCCTGGTGAATATACTCATGGTATTGAAGGAACAGTGCAGAGACGGTGTTAATTTATTGTTATGAACTGTTTCTCTATAGAATTGATTTGTTTTCGAAAACAAATATCGATTTGAAAAAAATCCGATTCCATAATTGGCCATTTTGAATCACCGTATTGTGAGTATATTCGTTTTATTGAAGAACCAAACCACCATTGGTGTTATTATTATCCTAAATCTGTTTTTTTTATTGAATTGATGTTAAAATAATAAAACTGGAAATTTTGAATCGCCTCTGGTGAATATATTCATGGTATTGAAGGAACAGGGCGGGAACGGTGTTTATTTATTGTTAATAACTGTTTTTCTAGGAAATTGATTTATTTTGCTTCTTCAATGAAATGAATATACTCACCATACGGCGATTCAAAATGTCCAGTTGGGGATTCGCAGCGAATCGCCAACTACCAACCAGTTGCCAGTTGGGGATTCGGATTTTTTTTAAATCGTTGTTTCATTTTTTTAATCAATCAATTCAATTAAAAATAAGTTTGTAATAATAAATAACACACTTTTACCGGGTTGGTTCTTCAATATAATGAGTATACTCACCAGACGGCGATTCAAAATATCCAGCTGGGGATTCGCCGCGAATCGCCAACTACCAACCAGCTGCCAGTTTGGGATTCGGATTTTTTTTTTTTAAATCGCTGTTTTATTATTTTAACATATCAATTCAATAAAGAAAACAGATTTAGGATAATAATAACACCAATGGCGGTTTGGTTCTTCAATAAAACGAATATACACACAATACGGTGATTCAAAATGGCAAATTTGGAATTCGTTTTTTTTCCAAATCGATATTTGTTTTTGAAAACAAATCAGTTTCATAGAAAAACAGTTCATAACAATAAATAAACACTGTTCCCGCGCTGTTTCTTCAATACCATGAGTATATTCACCAGACGGTGATTCAAAATGTCCTGTTGTGGATTCGCCGCGAATCGCCAACTACCAACCAGCTGTCAGTTGGGGATTCGGATTTTTTTTTTAAATCGCTGTTTTATTATTTTAACATATCGATTCAATAAAGAAAACAAATTTAGGATAATAATAACACCAATGGTTGTTTGGTTCTTCAATAAAACGAATATACTCACAATACGGTGATTCAAAATGGCCAATTATGGAATCGGATTTTTTTCAAATCGATATTTGTTTTCGGAAACAAATCAATTCTATAGAAAAACAGTTCATAACAATAAATAAACACCGTTCCCGCTCTGTTCCATCAATACCAAGAGCATATTTGCCAACACGCGATTCAAAATTTCCAGTTGGGGATTCGCGGCGAATCGCCAACTACCAACCAGTTGCCAGTTGGTGAATCGGATTTTTTTTAAATCGTTGTTTTATTTTTGTAATAAATCAATTCAATTAAAAATGAGTTTATAATAATAAATTACACACTTTTGCCGGGTTGGTTCTTCAATATAATGAGTATACTCACCAGACGGTGATTTAAAATGTCCAGTTGGGGATTCGCAGCGAATCGCCAACTACCAACTAGCTGCCAGTAGGGGATTCGGATTTTTTTTTTTTAAACCGCTGTTTTATTATTTTAACATATCAATTCAATAAAGATAACTGATTCAGGATAATAATAACACCAATGGTTGTTTGGTTCTTCAATAGAACGAATATACTCACAATACGGAGATTCAAAATGTCATATTTGGAATTCGTTTTTTTTTTCAAATCGATATTTGTTTTTTAAAACAAATCAGTTTCATAGAAAAATAGTTCATAACAATAAATAAACACCGTTCCCGCGCTGTTCCTTCAATACCATGAGTATATTCACCAGGAGGCGATTCAAAATTTCTAGTTGGCGATTCGCGGCGAATCGCCATCTACCAACCAGTTGCCAGTTGGGGATTCGGATTTTTTTTAAATCGTTGTTTTATTTTTTTTAATCAATCAATTCAATTAAAAATAAGTTTATAATTATAAATAACACACTTTTGCCGGGTTGGTTCTTCAATATAATGAGAATACTCACCAGACGGTGATTCAAAATGTCCAGTTGGGGAATGGCGCGAATCGCCAACTACCAACCAGATGCCAGTTGGGGATTCGGATTTTTTTTTTAAATCGCTGTTTTATTATTTCAACATATGTATTCAATAAAGAAAACAGGTTTATGATAATAATAACACCAATGGTGGTTTCGTTCTTCAGTAAAACTAATATACTCACAAGACGGTGATTCAAAATGGCCAATTTGGGATTCGGATTTTTTTTTAAATCGATATTTATTTTTGAAAACAAATCAATTCTATAGAAAAACAGTTGATAACAATCAATAAATACCGTTCCAGCACTGTTCCTTCAATACCATGAGTATATTCACCAGGAGGCGATTCAAAATTTCCAGTTGGGGATTCGCGGCGAATCGTCAACTACCAACCAACTGCCAGTTGGTGATTCGGATTTTTTTTAAATCGTTGTTTTATAATTTTAATGAATCAATTCAATTAAAAATAAGATTATAATAATAAATAACACACTTTTACCGGGTTTGTTCTTCAATATAATGAGTATTCTCACCAGACGGCGATTCAAAATGTCCAGTTGGGGATTCGCAGCGAATCGCCAACTACCAACGAGCTGCCAGTTGGGGATTCGGATTTTTTTTTAAAATCGCTGTTTTATTATTTTAACAAATCAATTCAATAAAGAAAACAGATTTAGGATAATAATAGCACCAATGGTGGTTTGGTTCTTCAATAAAACGAATATACTCACAATACGGTGATTCAAAATGGCAAATTTGGGATTCGTTTTTATTTTTCAAATCGATATTTGTTTTTGAAAAATAATCAATTCCATAGAAAAACAGTTCATAACAATAAATAAACACCGTTCCCGCGATGTTCCTTCAATACCATGAGTATATTCACCAGGAGGCGATTCAAAATTTTCAGTTGGGGATTCGCGGTGAATCGCCAACTACCATCCAGTTGCCAGTTCGGGATTCGGATTGTTTTTAAATCGTTGTTTTATTTCTTTATTCAATCAATTCAATTAAAAACGAGTTTATAATAATAAAAAACACCTTTTTGCAGAGTTGGTTCTTCAAAATAACGAGTATACTCACCAGACGGCGATTCAAAATGTCCAGTTGGGGATTCACCGCGAATCGCCAACTACCAACCAGCTGATAGTTGGGGATTCGGATTTTTTTTTAAATCGCTGTTTTATTATTTCAACAGATGTATTCAATAAAGAAAACAGGTTAAGGATAATAATAACACCAATGGTGGTTTGGTTCTTCAATAAAACTAATATACTCACAAGACGGTGATTCAAAATGGCCAATTTGGGATTCGGATTTTTTTCAATTCGATATTTGTTTTCGAAAACAAATCGATTCTATAGAAAAACAGTTCATAACAATAAATAAACATTGTTCCCGCGCTGTTCCTTCAATACCATGAGTATATTCACCAGTAGGCGATTCAAAATTTCCAGTTGGGGATTCGCGGCGAATCGCCAACTACCAACCAGTTGCCAGTTGGGGATTCGGATTTTTTTTAAATTGTTGTTTTATAATCTTATTCAATCAATTCAATTAAAAATAAGTTTATAATAATAAATAACACAATTTTGACGGGTTGGTTCTTTAATATAATGAGTATACTCACCAGACGGCGATTCAAAATGTCCAGTTGGGGATTCGCCGCGAATCGCCAACTACCAACTAGCTGCCAGTTGGGGATTCGAATTTTTTTTTTAAATCGCAGTTTTATTAATTGAACATATCAATTCAATAAAGAAAACAGATTTAGGATAATAATAACACCAATGGAGGTTGGTTTGGTCGTTCAATAAAACGAATATACTCACAATACGGTGATTCAAAATGGCAAATTTGGAATTCTTTTTTTTTTTCAAATCGATATTTGTTTTTGAAAACAAATCAATTTCATAAAAAAACAGTTCATAACAATAAATAAACACCATTCCCGCGCTGTTCCTGTAATACCATGAGTATATTCACCAGGAGGCGATTCAAAATTTCCAGTTGGGGATTCGCGACGAATCGCCAACTACCATCCAGTTGCCAGTTGGGGATTCGGATTTACTAAAAATCGTTATTTTATTTCTTTATTCAATCAATTCAATTAAAAATAAGTTTATGATAATAAAAAACACACTTTTGCAGAGTTGGTTCTTCAAAATAACGAGTATGCTCACCAGACGGCGATTCAAAATGTCCAGTTATGGATTCACCGCGAATCGCCAACTAACAACCAGCTGCCAGTTGGGGATTCGGATTTTTTTTTAAAATCGCTGTTTTATTATTTTAACAAATCAATTCAATAATGAAAACAGGTTAAGGATAATAATAACACCAATGGTGGTTTGTTTCTTCAATAAAACGAATATACTCACAAGACGGTGATTCAAAATGGCAAATTTGGGATTCTTTTTTTATCAAATCGATATTTGTTTTTGAAAACAAATCAGTTGCATAGAAAAACAGTTCATAACAATAAATAAACACCGTTCCCGCGCTGTTCCTTCAATACCATGAGTATATTCACCAGGAGGCGATTCAAAATTTCCAGTTGGGGATTCGCGGCGAATCGCCAACTACCATCCAGTTGCCAGTTAGGGATTCGGATTTTTTTAAATCGTTATTTTATTTCTTTATTCAATCAATTCAATTAAAAATAAGTTTATGATAATAAAAAACACACTTTTGCAGAGTTGGCGCTTCAAAAGAACGAGTATACTCACCAGACGGTGATTCAAAATGTCCAGTTGGGGATTCACCGCGAATCGCCAACTAACAACCAGCTGCCAGTTGGGGATTCGGATTTTTTTTTTAAATCGCTATTTTATTATTTTAACATATCAATTTAATAAAGAAAACAGGTTTAGGATAATAATAACACCAATGGTGGTTTGGTTCTTCAATAAAACGAATATACTCACAATACGGTGAATTAAAATGGCCAATTTGGGATTCGTTTTTTTTTAAATCGATATTTGGTTTTGAAAATCAATCAATTTTGTAGAAAAACAGTTATTAACAATAAATTAACACCGTTCCCACGCTGTTCCTTCAATACCATGAATATATTCACCAGGAGGCGATTAAAAATTTCCAGTTGGCGATTCGCGAATCGCAAACTGCCAACCAGTTGCCAGTTGGGGATTCGGATTTTTTTTTAAATCGTTGTTTTATTTTTTTAATCAATCAATTCAATTAAAAATAAGTTTATAATGATAAATAACACACTTTTGCCGGGTTGCTTCTTCAATAAAATGAGTGTCCTCACCAAACGGCGATTCAAAATGTCCAGTTGGGGATTCGCCGCGAATCGCCAACTACCAACCAGTTGTCAGTTGGGGATTCGGATTTTTTTTTTAAATCGCTGTTTTATTATTTTAACATATCAATTCAATAAAAAAAACAGATTGAGGATAATAATAACACCAATGGTTGTTTAGTTCTTCAATAAAACTAATATACTCACAATACGGTGATTCCAAATCGCCAATTATGGAATCGGATTTTTTTTCAAATCGTTATTTGTTTTCGAAAACAAATCAATTCTATAGAAAAACAGTTCATAACAATAAATAAACATCGTTTCAGCACTGTTCCTTCAATACCATGAATATATTCACCAGGAAGCGATTCAAAATTTCCAGTTGGGGATTCGCGGCGAATCGCCAACTACCAACCAGTTGCCAGTTGGGGATTCGGATTTTTTTTAAATCGTTGTTTTATTTTTTTAATCAATCAATTCAATTAAAAATAAGTTTATAATAATAAATAACACACTTTTACCGGGTTGGTTCTTCAATATAAAGAGTATAATCACCAGACGGTGATTCAAAATGTCCAGTTGGGGATTCGCCGCTAATCGCCAACTACCAACTAGCTTCCAGTTGGGGATTCGGATTTTTTTTTTAAATCTCTGTTTTATTATTTTAACATATCAATTCAATAAAGAAAACAGTTTTAGGATAATAATAACACCAATGGTGGTTTGGTTCTTCAATAAAACGGATATACTCACAATACGGTGATTCAAAATGGCCAATTATGGAATCGGATTTTTTTTCAAATCGATATTTGTTTTCGAAAACAAATCAATTCTATAGAAAAACAGTTCATAACAATAAATAAACACCGTTCCCGCACTGTTCCTTCAATACCATGAGTATATTCACCAGAAAGCGATTCAAAATTTCCAGTTGGGGATTCGCGGCGAATCGCCAACTACCAACCAGTTGCCAGTTGGTGATTCGGATTTTTTTTAAATCGTTGTTTTATTTTTGTAATCAATCAATTCAATTAAAAATGAGTTTATAATAATAAATAACACACTTTTGCCGGGTTTGTTCTTCAATATAATGAGTATACTCACCAGACGGTGATTCAAAATGTCCAGTTGGGGATTCGCAGCGAATCGCCAACTACCAACTAGCTGCCAGTTGGGGATTCGGATTTTTTTTTAAACCGCTGTTTTATTATTTTAACATATCAATTCAATAAAGATAACTGATTCAGGATAATAATAACACCGATGGTTGTTTGGTTCTTCAATAGAACGAATATACACACAATACGGTGATTCAAAATGGCAAATTTGGAATTCGTTTTTTTTTTCAAATCGATATTTGTTTTTTAAAACAAATCAGTTTCATAGAAAAACAGTTCATAACAATAAATAAACACCGTTCCCGCACTGTTTCATCAATACCATGAGTATATTCACCAGGAAGCGATTCAAAATTTCCAGTTGGGGATTCGCGGCAAATCGCCAACTACCAACTAGTTGCCAGTTGGGGATTCGGATTTTTTTTAAATCGTTGTTTTATTTTTGTAATAATTCAATTCAATTAAAAATGAGTTTATAATAATAAATAACACACTTTTGCCGGGATGGTTCTTCAATATAATGAGTATACTCACCAGACGGTGATTCAAAATGTCCAGTTGGGGATTCGCGGCGAATCGCCAACTACCAACTAGCTGCCAGTTGGGGATTCGGATTTTTTTTTTTAAACCGCTGTTTTATTATTTTAACATATCAATTCAATAAAGAAAACAGATTTAGGATAATAATAACACCAATGGTGGTTTGGTTCTTCAATAGAACGAATATACTCACAATACGGTGATTCAAAATGGCAAATTTGGAATTCGTTTTTTTTCCAAATCGATATTTGTTTTTGAAATCAAATCAGTTCCACAGAAAAACAGTTCATAACAATAAATAAACACCGTTCCCGCGCTGTTCCTTCAAAACCATGAATATATTCACCAGGAGGCGATTCAAAATTTCCAGTTGGGGATTCGCGGCGAATCGCTAACTACCAACCAGTTGCCAGTTGGGGATTCGGATTGTTTTTGAAATCGTTGATTTATTTTTTTAATCAATCAATTCAATTAAAAATAAGTTAATAATAATAAATAACACACTTTTGCCGGGTTGGTTCTTCAATATAATGAATATACTCACCAGACGGTGATTCAAAATGTCCAGTTGGGGATTCGCCGCTAATCGCCAACTACCAACTAGCTTCCAGTTGGGGATTCGGATTTTTTTTTTAAATCTCTGTTTTATTATTTTAACATATCAATTCAATAAAGAAAACAGTTTTAGGATAATAATAACACCAATGGTGGTTTGGTTCTTCAATAAAACGGATATACTCACAATACGGTGATTCAAAATGGCCAATTATCGAATCGGATTTTTTTTCAAATCGATATTTGTTTTCGAAAACAAATCAATTCTATAGAAAAACAGTTCATAACAATAAATAAACACCGTTCCCGCACTGTTCCTTCAATACCATGATTATATTCACCAGAAAGCGATTCAAAATTTCCAGTTGGGGATTCGCGGCGAATCGCCAACTACCAACCAGTTGCCAGTTGGTGATTCGGATTTTTTTTAAATCGTTGTTTTATTTTTGTAATCAATCAATTCAATTAAAAATGAGTTTATAATAATAAATAACACACTTTTGCCGGGTTTGTTCTTCAATATAATGAGTATACTCACCAGACGGTGATTCAAAATGTCCAGTTGGGGATTCGCAGCGAATCGCCAACTACCAACTAGCTGCCAGTTGGGGATTCGGATTTTTTTTTAAACCGCTGTTTTATTATTTTAACATATCAATTCAATAAAGATAACTGATTCAGGATAATAATAACACCGATGGTTGTTTGGTTCTTCAATAGAACGAATATACACACAATACGGTGATTCAAAATGGCAAATTTAGAATTCGTTTTTTTTTTCAAATCGATATTTGTTTTTTAAAACAAATCAGTTTCATAGAAAAACAGTTCATAACAATAAATAAACACCGTTCCCGCACTGTTTCATCAATACCATGAGTATATTCACCAGGAAGCGATTCAAAATTTCCAGTTGGGGATTCGCGGCAAATCGCCAACTACCAACTAGTTGCCAGTTGGGGATTCGGATTTTTTTTAAATCGTTGTTTTATTTTTGTAATAATTCAATTCAATTAAAAATGAGTTTATAATAATAAATAACACACTTTTGCCGGGATGGTTCTTCAATATAATGAGTATACTCACCAGACGGTGATTCAAAATGTCCAGTTGGGGATTCGCGGCGAATCGCCAACTACCAACTAGCTGCCAGTTGGGGATTCGGATTTTTTTTTTTAAACCGCTGTTTTATTATTTTAACATATCAATTCAATAAAGAAAACAGATTTAGGATAATAATAACACCAATGGTGGTTTGGTTCTTCAATAGAACGAATATACTCACAATACGGTGATTCAAAATGGCAAATTTGGAATTCGTTTTTTTTCCAAATCGATATTTGTTTTTGAAAACAAATCAGTTCCACAGAAAAACAGTTCATAACAATAAATAAACACCGTTCCCGCGCTGTTCCTTCAAAACCATGAATATATTCACCAGGAGGCGATTCAAAATTTCCAGTTGGGGATTCGCGGCGAATCGCCAACTACCAACCAGTTGCCAGTTGGGGATTCGGATTGTTTTTGAAATCGTTGATTTATTTTTTTAATCAATCAATTCAATTAAAAATAAGTTAATAATAATAAATAACACACTTTTGCCGGGTTGGTTCTTCAATATAATGAATATACTCACCAGACGGTGATTCAAAATGTCCAGTTGGGGATTCGCCGCGAATCGCCAACTACCAACCAGCTGCCAGTTAAGGATTCGGATTTTTTTTTTTAAATCGCTGTTTTATTATTTTAACATATCAATTCAATAAAGAAAACAGATTCAGGATAATAATAACACCAATGGTGGTTTGGTTCT
The DNA here is from genome assembly GCA_029582155.1 of Panopea generosa. Taxonomy (NCBI): domain Eukaryota; kingdom Metazoa; phylum Mollusca; class Bivalvia; order Adapedonta; family Hiatellidae; genus Panopea; species Panopea generosa. Next base: position 40,479,845 of record CM055899.1, read on the forward strand.
TCAATAAAACGAATATACTCACAATACGGTGATTCAAAATGGCAAATTTGGGATTCTTTTTTTTTTTCAAATCGATATTTGTTTTTGAAAACGTATCATTTCCATAGAAAAACAGTTCATAACAATAAATAAACACCGTTCCCGCGCTTTTCTTTCAATACCATGAGTATATTCACCAGGAAGCGATTCAAAATTTCCAGTTGGCGTTCGCGGCGAATCGCCAACTACCAACCAGTTGCCAGTTGGGGATTCGGATTTTTTATAAATCGTTGTTTTATTTTTTTAATCAGTCAATTCAATTAAAGATAAATTTATAATAATAAATAACACACTTTGTCCGGGTTGGTTCTTCAATAAAATGAGTATACTCACCAGACGGCGATTCAAAATGTCCAGTTGGGGATTCGCCGTGAATCGCCAACTACCAACCAGCTGCCAGTTGGGGATTCAGGTTTTATATTAATTTACATACATTTATTATTGATTATATTTTAAACATATTAACACGAGTAAAATATGTAAATGAAATAGTAATTATAATAACGATTCCGAATCCCCAACTGGCAGCTGGTCGGTAGTTGGTTATTCGAATCCCCAACTACCAACTGCGAACTACCTACTAACTTTACAGTCATGGTCATTTACGCAAGGAATTTTAGAAAATTCCTTGATTGAAGGCACTATCATTTTTTTCCTGATTAAATATGCATATAACAATTCATAGCTATCTCAATTAGTGCATTAAAACGTCACATTCAATTATTACACACACCGCATTTGAATTTTCCTCTTGGCCGGAAAGTTGACCAGGTTTTAATATCAATAGCGGTTTGTACATTCCCATGATGCACTGTTTAGAAAAAAAACAATGGCGACCTCCATGTGGCGAATGCCGTGTTTTTAACATATGATCGTGACGTTTTAATATGGCAGCGCACAGAGTCAATTTCTTTATCGCTCATGCGACCTAACCAATAAAGGCGATCGTGTGGCTGGCGAGTTATCCTTAATGTTTTAAAATAAAGTAAAGGTTGTCGACTTATATCCCTGAAAAGAATTCGAGGTTGATCGAGTTATGTATAATATCAGTGGTAGTTTTTTATTATTTCATAAATGTTTCATATATTAACAATAATTGCAACTCTTTATTGTTTCCACTTAAACATATCTAACGGTTAAATACGCAAACACCCAGATGTGTCTTAAAGTCGGCGCCTTAACATTTTTGGCAACTGCGGTCTCGTTTATGAGGGGCGTTTTAGGGTTATGGAAAATACAAGTTTTAAAAATAGCTATTAATGTCGACAGACACAATTCCACTTTTCGCGTTTTTAACGAAATATTCGACTGTTGCTCTAGAAAAATCAATAAAAAATTAATAAACAACTGTTGAGTCCTGTAATGTGAAAAACATGTTTAGTCTAAACCTGCTTGGAACTATAGAACGGAACACCCATTTGAATACATGTATGTTATCAGGTAGAGAGATGTATTTGCATCACTGGTTCTTCGGGGAGATTTTGTGTACTTAAAGTTATTGCTTCTGTGAGATATTCTTGGAAAGGTTTTGTGGAATTTTGCATTGTATTTGTTTAGGTTGTATGTACTTATAAAATTGGCTCAGTGAAAGGTTTTGTGTACTTAGGTATTGGGTTTGGAAAGGTTTTGTGTACTTAGGTATTGGGTTTGGAAAGGTTTTGTGTACTTAGGTATTGGAATTGGAAATGTTGTGTGTACTTATAAAATTGGCTCATCGATAGCTTTTGTGTACTAAGGTATTGGAGGTGTAGGGGTTGCGTGTACTTAGAAAGTTGGCTCTTTGAAAGGTTTTGTGTTGTTAGGTATTGGGTTTGGAGGGGTTGTATGTACTTTTAAAATTGGCTCATGGAAAGGTATTGTGAACTAAAGTATTGGGTTTGGAGATGTTCTGTATACTTATACAATTGGCCCATGGAAAGGTTTTGTGTACTTGTGTATGGGATTTGGAGGGGTTTTGTGTACTTATAAAATTAGTTCACTGAATGGTTTTGTGTACTAAGGTTTTGGATCTGGAGAGGTTGTGCATACTTATAAAATTGGCTTATGGAAAGGTTTTGTGTTCTTGGAGATGTTGTATGTACTTATATCATTGACACATTGAAAAGTGTTGTGTACTTAGGTATTGGATTTGGAGATGTTGTGTGTACTTAGAGCATTGACACATTGAAAGGTTTTGTGTACTTAGGTATTGGATTTGGAGATGTTGTGTGTACTTATATCATTGACAAATTGAAAGGTTTTATGTACTTTGGTATTGGATTTGGAGATGTTGTGTGTACTTATATCATTGACACATTGAAAGGTTTTGTGTACTTAGGTATTGGATTTGGAGATGTTGTGTGTACTTATATCATTGACACATTGAAAGGTTTTGTGTACTTAGGTATTGGATTTGGAGATGTTGTGTGTACTTATATCATTGACACATTGAAAGGTTTTGTGTACTTATGTATTGGATTTGGAGATGTTGTGTGTACTTATATCATTGACACATTGAAAGGTTTTGTGTACTTAGGTATTGGATTTGGAGATGTTGTGTGTACTTACATCATTGACACATTGAAAGGTTTTGTGTACTTAGGTATTGGATTTGGAGATGTTGTGTGTACTTATATCATTGACACATTGAAAGGTTTTGTGTACTTAGGTATTGGATTTGGAGATGTTGTGTGTACTTATATCTTTGACACATTGAAAGGTTTTGTGTACTTAGGTATTGGATTTGGAAAGGTTGTGTGACTTATAGCGATATAGTTCTGTGAGAGATATTGTATACCAATCCTTTTGATTGTTTGGAGGATTTGTTAACTTACGTGATTGGTTCTGGAAGAGGTATCATGTGTCTACTCGGTTGCGATTCTCCCACCAACAGTTCGTCCTTTTCAGCTGCGTAGAAATCACATGGTCTGGTGATAAAAAATTTAGATCACTTGAATATTTTAAACAATCATTTCGCATGTTACGCAATTTACATGTCATTTTAAATTTATAAAAGCTATGTATATATATGTTTATAGCACAAATCAGGTATGCACAATTTATATTCAATCTAATATAACTATATACACTTTACACATTGTCTAAAAGTTACACGATTTATATGTCGTCATTTTTGTTTAAATGGGGTTTACGCCATTTTCAATATTTTCAGGTTATACATGTATATGGCACATCCATCCAGTTTTATTTGTGGAGGAAGACCTCAGAATGAATCTGAGTAGAGCCACCGTTATTCCGCAAGTAAATGGCAAACTTTCTTACATAAAGTTTTCAGAGCGATTGGGACTCGAATGTACGACCTTAATGGCGAGAGGTAAGCGATCTTGAAACGGCGCCTTGGACCACTCGGCCACAGAGGACCACACATGTCGGTAAAAAAAGATTCGTAAACAAACAGATGTGTGCAACAATTTAAATGTCATCTAACAGACAAGTCGCCAAAGAAAGCAGAAGCATTTATTTACTTACATCGGGCAGCAGTCGCACTGCCTCGTGAAACTTGCTCGACACTGTCCATATTCCGGGAAGAAGGTAAGCACGCCCCGATACGGTGGAACCGGAAACACATTAAAACGCAGAAACCTGGAAATAAACCAGACAAAAACGTTAGACACAATAGTACCCTAATCCCAGTCCTCTAATATTTCTCGAACCAATATCACCAAAGATATAAAGGGTTATGTCGGCGTACATCAGAGCATGTGGGCAAGCTACATGGATACGTGTAATTTTGCATGGTGTTTGGAGAAATAATAATTACAATGAACGGATTAGGGATTTTTATATTTATGTAACAAACAATTCCCTATTGGTGCATTAATGTACCAAGTGTGTATAAAATATGAAGGCACGTGGTACATTTTTGCACCGATGGGGAGAATTATTATAGTTCACTTAAATCAGTCTAGACAAATTAAAATTTACATCGATTGCGAGACGAAATGCCTACACCTTATAATTATATTCCTTGACAGAACCGGTATTAGGTAAATTCGTATAAACCGACTTGCTTAATGTTTTCTGGTAGCGGCCGCGATCGCACCCGCGATTCGGCTGTTTTAGGCCTGACGTTCTACCTATTGCTCATGCTGGTAGACAATACTCATAAACTCACACATACATTCAAGTAACTCACGAAATGCACGAGAAGGAATGTATTTTAAACTAGAACAATACTGGTACCGGTAATGAACGCTGTGAGGCCGGCCACCACTCCCAGCAGTATGACATTGGCCTGTGCATCAAACCAGTTATAACTTGGGGGTACGGGGTCGTCGTATTCGTGGTCGTGGATACGAACGTCGTGAACGATACTGTTGCTGTACCTGTCGGTGAAAGTACATGTAAAACTATATAAATTATATTTCATAGAGCTTCCATCGCACCTTGATAGTATATTTTCATGTTTTTTCTCTCTTCCTAATGAAATGTAGCCGGGCCCAGTTAACTCTGCCTATAACGCGTCTGACTATCAATCGACGGGTCGCGAGTAAGAATCCCCATCCAACCACTGCCACCGTGATAACTGGTACAAGACATTATGTCTCATTGCCATCCATCTCTCACCACTGATTCAAGTAGGAAAGTTATCAGTTACTCGCGGAGATGGTTGTGTGCTTTTATCCTAGTTAGCCTTCCAGGACCCCAGCAAAGAGTGGTTAGGCTAACTTGTCGTCGGTTAGCCATCGATGGCATATAACTGTGTAACGGTATATAGTAAAAAAAAACAACAAAAAAAAACAACAAATGAAATGCATGGGCGAACATGTTGAATATTAAGCTTCCAACTTGGCAAAAACATTAATTTATCATTATTTCATTTTTAGCTATTTTTTTTATGTGAGTATCAACTTTAATTAATTAAAATATATTGAGAACTAAAATAACCGAAACTTCTTCATACCTACGTTTATCTAATTTACAAGACATTCCTAAATTATGCACGAACAACAAATGGCTAAACAAGTTGAAATTGGGTTGGGTGGCGGGAGTTCATTTATGAGTCTGATTATTTCATTTGAGAGTAAACTATTTTGTATTGTATGGTGTTTAGCGTCGCTTTTACCACATTTTCAGCTATATCGCAACTGTGACTACTTGTGACGGTATTCTAAGTTCTGTTACGCACGGTACGATACCCCAACCAGTCACTTATACTGACACCGGGCCAACGAAACCTAGAACTATCCTCTAAATACTGAGCGCCTAGCGAGGAAGATTCTGGTACCATTTTTCAATTATTTGGTATGACCCGGCCGGGGATCGAACCCATGCCAGAAGATGCTCTACCCTTAGACCACCGCTGCGGTTTGCACAATACAGAGGCTGTGAACTCGAATCTTTGCCCTACCATAGTCTCGATGATGATTGTTCATGAACTTTTTACGGCCTTGAGTCCCCACCTCAAAATATATGGGAAAACAGTTAAAAAATTGCAGATGTGTGTTTAGTGAATCCAAGAACGATTATTATATAGGTGCCCTGACCTGACCGCCGTAACATACCTCACATGGTGTTGTAAAAAGGGCTTGACCACCAACATACAAACAATAATTGCTGTTGTCCACAAACCTGTAGTTGGTGTTACATTGTCATCTACAGCTAACACCCGCACCGTCCATGTGACCAGACCGTACTCCACGTCAAGCCGGTTTGCGAGAACAACGTTTGCTCCCGTCATGCTGAAGTACGTATACCCATCTGAAACAAGACGAACACTAGAGCCCTTGAATACATTGACCGTCTTCATATTAAAATTTTAAAATTATAAATAAAAAATCATAATTTTAGTATTTCGGGCTACACTTGGCGAGACGTAAATATGGAGTCTTCGTGATCTAGTGGTCTAAGGTGCAACCTCAAAATCAAATTCCTCTCTCCATTTAAGTATTAGGTTTGAGTCCAGTTCGGTCCAAATCTGAGAGAAAGTGCACCGGGTACGCCTACATGCATACGCCGGTGGTTGGTTACTTCGTACCCATCATCAACATTTACTGCGAATCAGATTTAAAGACTTAATGCTATTTTGAACAAAAACTACTGAGTTTTGCATTTTTTTATGTTTGAATGGAGACTATTCCAAATGTTTAAGGTACTGAATATATAAATGATATTTCTAATTAATGTATGGTTTGGTCGGGAAAGATTTACATTTGGTTTGGTGAAAATCTAAAAAAAATATATGAAAGTCTGCATATACAATAAAAGCATCCCGAACGTTCGAGGATATCGCAATATGCAACTGCTATCCTTTCAGAGAATACTAATGGATTTTAGCTCGATTGCGATGGAAGCTCTGTGATAACCATTAGTGTAACAAAAACCCTTAGTGTAACAGCGTGACAATTGTTACACTGAGGTTCGCAACCGTAACCCTTATTGTAATAAAACCCATTTTTACTGCACTAAGGTTGCGGTTATGACCCTTAGCCCTTAGTGTAACAATTAAGGGTTTTGTTACATTAAGGTTGCGGCTATGACCCTTAGCCCTTAGTGTAACAATTAAGGGTTTGTTACACTAAGGGTGCCACAAAACTCAGAGCTTATATGAACCGCTCTCGAGTCCGCTTCCTGGGTAGAACCAGTACAGAGTGTTGTTTTATGAGAGGCATCGAGTCGGGCTTAGGATCGAACCCGCAACCTTTGAGCGGCCAACTCTCTATCCATTGCAGTACCGTCTTGCTTAAAACAGGTTAACAAAATATGTACCGAAATCACGTGACTATACGCTGACATTTGTTTGAATAACATTCATACCTGATGTGCTATCAATAGAGTATGTGATAGTTTCACCGACGTCAGCGTCCGTACACGTCAACGATGTCAATGTGGTGCCGGTGGTCGTATTAATGCCGACAGAAACAGAATAGCTTGACGGAGAACACACAGGTGCTGCCGCTGAAAAAATAAAACAACATAGGTATATACACATGTACATATAACACAATTGTGAAAACCGACACTGTTGGTACGCTGATAACCGTATTTCTCAAACAATACATTCCTACTGCAATCAGTCTAAACCGTCTCATTACACAGTTGCGCACCTTTTTGCCACAGTAGCATGATTATTGCACTCAAAAAATGTAATTTGGTGTGAAATATTTTCAAAATGGTTCATATGGGCTTTGCTTTCTTGCCGCAGATGAGTAAAGCAAACGCCAGCATCGCATATACTGCAATAAGACACCACTGGTGTGAAAAAAAAGTGACTTTTATAGGATTCCAACAGATGGATGTATTTATGAGCGTTTGAGGACTTCTTTTTTTTAAATAAATGAGGGATGTCACTGCATTATCTTTAAAAAAATACATAACAAACTGGTCAAACAACCAGTTTATGTGCCTTTATACTGTGCAGATATAATTTCTGCTCTAGGAAAAAATACTTAAATAAATTAGAGATAAAGTCACTCGTTGGCCATTATAAGGTTATACTAAAACAATGACGAATAAAACAAAAAAGCCAACCTGTGTATGAACGAATTTCTCATAAATAAGATAAACTAAAAGGACGGAATCAACCATTGTCTTCGAAATGGACCTGCCTCTTTGTGATTCAATAAAATTTCCACCATTACTGAACAGAAAGTTATAGGTGATGCATTTTTGAAGTTATTGATAGGTCTAGTTTCAAGTTCAATACCGAAAGACAAACGGTGAACAACAAACTCACTTCAGTTTGACACCCTTTTGCCGAACTTCCTTGATTGCCATAAAACTAGCATTGTTTTACGTCTCACACACCAATTAATTTTGTACTGTTCTACATATAGAGACATGCACTTCTGGAACACTGGATACATTACCAATGGTTCTAAAAGTGCCTTATTCCCATAGATAGTCCTCTGTTGGTCCAAATATGCAGAAAAAAACATGGGGTTGACCAGGTTGCTTTTTCACAATTTCGATGGTTTGATGGCACCCCTTCATTTTTGACAATTCTGCCCATTTGTTGCAGTGTATCACTACGCATCTTTAAACTGTTATAGCATCATCAAACAGTTCCCAAGGTCACCCAAACTTTGCAGAAATCATGAAAATGTTCCAATGTTCCCATATGCACGAAGAAATATGACATTTTATGCATTTTTTAAAAAAAAATTACCCAACCGCTTTACACAGCTATAATTTCTTGGGCATAATAATCTTGCTACCGTCATGCAAGGGAGGTAATTGTTCAGTGAGACCTTGAAGAGTAGAAATTGTCATGACATGTGACTGAAATTTTTGTCGAACAAACCTTTACTATTTCTAAATATAAAAGTACGCCTTTTGAATACATCGCGCAACTGTTTTCGAATTCATGCACCAAAATAAGATGGCAGTCACACATGCATAAATCAGTTTCGGATGACTCGAAAACAGGAAAAACTGCCAAACTTTTTAAGCCATTGTACCTTAATACAAATAATTCTAGAAAAAGAAATACTTTGAAAATGTCCTTGTATTGCCTCCTATAGTGTATCTATCTGACTGCATATTCATTTTATTGTATATGCAACATTACATAACTTAAGTGTCAAAATACATGACCATATATGGATAAATAGTTGTTTTTGCTTCAAATAATGCTCTGTTTTGTTGCAAAACTATATATTTGACTTTTTTTTATATCTATAACAAACAAATATTAATGTTTGAAGGTGCCCAGCAATAATTTGCATGTCACTGACACTAACCATGCCCCCTTTTTCAATACATGAACGAATAACATACTTTTGTACATGCATTAGATTCATTATCAACTATGAATATATTCCTTACCAATTGAGGTATCTATTAGGCATATATTAAATTCCAATACTATTTTGTTTATTTAATCAATAAAAATTGCAAATGAAAGTAAAGTGTTCATGAAAATCACTTTAAAGCAAGAAAATGAAACGATGAATGAAAATGAGACAAAATATGGATACAACATATTTGGCTGGACCGATAAGCTCATTGCAAAAAGACGGCTTGCTAAAGCGCATCTCTTTACGACAAATTAGTTTGAAATAAATATATCAAAGAATATCGCGATAAGAAATATTTGTCGCGAGATGAATCGTTACTTTACAGATTTTCCAAAACTGGCATAAAAAAATGGGCAGTTAAAATAGAGTTGTTGCAATAATTATATGAAAATTAGAAATTGTCATATTGGAGAATGCTATACTGTTGAATGTGGAGAAAAATATTGTACACATTCAATAACAGACATTGAAAAAACATCATCTTCAATGAGAAAAATCTATATTCTATAGCAAGCATCATGTATTTTTATTTGACAAAAAAAGTAAGAAGAACAACCGAAAGAAATCAGATGATGGTACAAAAGTTTCAAGCACAGGTTAACTAAACGCTGAGAAATTATTACGCGAATCTGTTTCGCGTCATATCAAAGATTCGCGTCATATCAAAGATGTCGCATTTTACAATTTACCTTAATGTCCAAGAGTAGGTAAATACTGTGTATAAGCCAGACCCAGCCGCATAAAAATCAACAATGAGGAGAAATAAATGACAGTAAAATAAAAATGGCAGTCATACGCCATACCATTAAAATGAAACGCGACAGTTTGGCGGTCGGTATATCGAAAACTGGCATACAGAGCTGTTGATAACAAATATCAATGACAAAATAATGAAACAGGAAATTTCTCCATAATTCACGATCAATATAATATTAATTGATAAACAGCGACATAAAAACAATATTGCTCATACGCGACCAACCGTATTGTCAAAAAGCATGCGCTAAAGAATGGAAACAGTATCGCGACAAATGTTACCATTTTTATGTGGGTGGGGTATGAATTATACATAAATAATGAGTTTCTAACACAAAAAAATGGTTTAACTTACATGAATCATGAAATCTGGATTCAGTGAATGCTCTAGACATGCTTTTGTTGTGATATATTAGCATCACTGTCTCTCTATGTGACTTTCAAGTGTTTTTAAGTGCAAACTTCTATTCATTTTAGCCAGGATTTTGAGACAGATGGCTAAAATCAAGTCTTATCACATGATGCAGCTAAGCATATTTGCATACATGATCATTTCTTTTTCAGTTAAATAGATGATCTCACTTTGTGTTCCTTCCATTGAATTAAATAAATCCTGATTCCAACATTTCCATGACAAATTTTCAGCTGCTCAGTCTCATTGCCCTATTTGCTTTACTGTTTTAGCCTCAAGTTTGGTTTTGCCTGTGTGACACTTCTCTATTACACTCAAAGTCATCCATTTTTCACCAAAAAATACATTTATCTTTCCATTTAGAGGTTTCAATTACAGTATTTCCCATAGAAAGTGACATATTTTCAAAAAGAAAGTAAATCTGAATCACAAAGATGCAGTTTCCTCCCAGCGTCTACCGAAAATGATCTGATTCTTGAACATCTCACACACCAATTAATGTTGTACTGTTCTACATATAGAGACATGCACTTCTGGAACACTGGATACATTACCAATGGTTTTAAAAGTGCCTTATTCCCATAGATAGTCCTCTGTTGGTCCAAATATGCAGAAAAAAAACATGGGGTTGACCAGGTTGCTTTTTCACAATTTCGATGGTTTGATGGCACACCTTCATTTTTGACAATTCTGCCCATTTGTTGCAGTGTATCACTACGCATCTTTAAACTGTTATAGCATCATCAAACAGTTCCCAAGGTCACCCAAACTTTGCAGAAATCATGAAAATGTTCCAATGTTCCCATATGCACGAAGAAATATGACATTTTATGCATTTTTAAAAAAAAAAAACCCCAACCGCTTTACACAGCTCTAATTTCTTGGGCGTAATAATCTTGCTACCGTCATGCAAGGGAGGTAATTGTTCAGTGAGACCTTTACTGGTAGTTTGTAGCGGTGACGCTTGCCGTAGTAGTTATAAAACCAGCACTTGAAAAACGTCAATGTTCCAATGCGGCCAATCTCATTAAAACCAGATCAACTTTGAAGAGTCTATACTCTACGCAAATTAAAGCATGGAAGCTTAAAGTTTATCTGATTTTAATGAGATTGCAATGTAGCCAATTATTGCGTAGGTTTAATGCGTATACTTCTATTTTTAGTTTATGTTGATTTATTTAAGTTCGATTGAGTTATTGTTATTGTATGGTGTTTAGCGTCGCTTTCAACAATATTTTCAGTCATATTGTGACCGCGTCCACTTGAGACAGTATTCGGAGCGCTGACACACTTGAGTATCATGCTGCAGACACATGGTATGATACCCCACCAAGTCACATTATACTGACACCGGGCCGACCAGACCTAGAACTCTCCTCTAAATGCTGAGCGTCAAGCGAAGAAACTTCTAGTACATTTTTAAAGTCTTTGGTATGACCACGACCTTCCGCATGCGAGGCGGACGCTTTAGCACGCTGCAGTCTAGTTCGATTGAGAGGAAAGCTCAATACTTATACGAACCGCTCTCGAGACCGCTTCCTGGGTAAAACAAGTACCGAGTGCTGTTTTTCTCAAAGCGGTATCGTGTCGAGCTGGGGATCGAATTCGGCAACCTCTGGTGCGTGTGTCCAACACGCTATTAACTATACTAACTTTCCTTTTACTTTTTTTAATACTAACATAAAAAATAATGGGGGTTCTCCGTGGCCGAGTAGTCTAAGGCGCTCCGAAAACTTTATGTGAGAAAGTTTGACAGTTACTTGCAGAAGAACGAAGGTTCAACTCAGATTTATTCTGAGTTCTTCCTTCATTGATAAAACTGGATATGCCATATATAACCTGAAATGTGTTTAAAATGGCGCTAGTCCCAATTCAAAAAAAAAAGAAAAGAAAAAGAAAACGTAAACGTTTTATCTAAAGCAATTAGAAAGTGTAAAGAACTTCCATCGGTGATAAAAGTACAATCAACCCTGTCTTAAGCAGTCAATTAAGGGATGGAGCAAAAATGACATTTTAAGACAGGTTGTTGCTTAATACTGGTTATTTTGCTCTAAAAGCATAGAAATGGAAAATAGCAAATGTGGCTGCTTAATAGAGGTGGCTGCTTACACAGGTTTGACTGTATTCTAATTTAAAGTTACCGAGAAGCTTCGAGCTTCGCGGACATTAAAATGGCCCAAAAATGTTCATCATCGATGAAAATTGTTCTTTTAATCCTAAAATAGGAACAGTTGAGCATCTTAATGTTACAACTAATGTTACACCTAATGTTACATCTAATGTTACATCTTACAGTGAACTAACATGTAAGCCGTTTTATTCAAATTTTAAAAAAAAAATATTTGTGTGTAAAATTTTGGTTGAATGTACTTATTTTATCTGCCGGGTACATTTCTACACGTTAATCCGTTTAGCAAAATCTATCCGCTTTATCGTATACATGTGAAGACAACTTATCTGTTTTTGTTTAATCCATGCGGCTGATACCAATTCAAAACTTATTACTAGTGGAGTGTTGCCAAGATTAAAAAAGAGTCGCCAAAATGAATTGTTTTTTTAATTAATTTTATTAAAGCGCAATAAACACTTTAAAGTTATGACATAGGGGTTAATGGGTTAGAAATTAGCCGCAGCGTACTTTAGTTTCATTGTTTAGTTTTCGAGTTTCAACATTCACAATGTAGTCCTTAAGTAATGCAGCGTTTCGGTCCCCAGACGCGACGCGCGGATATGCGGACGTGCATAACACTTAAGCCTAAGCAGGACTTCTAACTAACTTTTTATCATTTTAAATTAAACAGGAACAATTACCACTTCAGACAAGTATGTTAATTAGACTATGCAACTATGTACTATATTACTATAGTGTATATCGGCGGATATGCGATGTATTTTCTTCAACTACAAGTGTTTCTCCTGTTACACTTATATGATTATATGAATGCGTATAAACTGTTATTTACTAAACGAATGTTTATGTTGTAAAAGAACGTTTATTGAATATACAAATTTAAATAAAATGGCTGAACTTTACACCAAGTATTCATCTTCAATTACTACCGTTCTAAACCATCACAGGCGGCATAAACTTTTCACAGAGGTTACAATATGACTGTCTTTATTATACGACTTTTCAAAAAATTTACATAATTTTCTATGTACATTATTTACAGTACTGTACTGCTGAGAAAATACAATCCTAAAATCAAATACGCTTGACACATAGATGAATGTCAAGCACATGTATCGCTTTAGAGAATGTACTTAATAAATCTCACTAAACTTTGGCATCGTTTACCTCAACTACAAAAAAGTAGTTCTCTAAATTATTTATTACAGTTAATCATTACACGGTATACGACTACACGGAGTTGAAGTCATGTCAAATATATGAGTAACATGCAAAATAGTAATGCAAATATTTGTGACAACCGCAGCGGTGGTCTAGTGGTAGAGCGTCCGCCTCGTATGCGGAATCTCGGGAGGTCAATCCCCGGTCGGGTCATACCAAATACTTGAAAAAAGGTACTAGAAGTTTCTTAGCATTTAGAGGATAGTTCTAGGTCTGGTCAGCACGGTGTCAGTCAATGTGACTGGGTAGGGTATCATACACTGTGTCTGCGGAATGATACTCCAGTGTGGCAGCACTCAGAATACTGTCTCAAGTAGACATCGTCGCGATATGACTGCGATATGAGGCGATATGGATGTTAAAAAAGAAGCTAAACACAATACGACAACAACAAATTTGTGTCAGTGAATTATTCAAGTTAAAATATTTAGTGAACCTGGGGTCCGACACTTAACATTCAATAAGAGTATCTGTCTTAATGTACAACTGTAATACTGAATAAA
>CM055899.1:40498644-40508644 GCA_029582155.1 Panopea generosa
ATATAGTTCTGTATAGTTGCATATAGTTCTGTGTAGTTGCATATAGTTCTCTATAGTTGCATATAGTTCTCTATAGTTGCATATAGTTCTGTATAGTTGCATATAGTTCTGTAAAGTTGCATATAGTTCTGTAAAGTTGCATATAGTTCTGTATAGTTGCATATAGTTCTGTAGAGTTGCATATAGTTCTGTAAAGTTGCATATAGTTATGTAAAGTTGCATATAGTTCTGTATAGTTGTATATAGTTCTGTATAGTTGTATATAGTTCTGTATAGTTGCATATAGTTCTGTATAGTTGCATATAGTTCTGTATAGTTGCATATAGTTCTGTAAAGTTGCATATAGTTCTGTATAATTGCATATAGTTCTGTATAGTTGCATATAGATCTGTATAGTTGCATATAGTTCTGTAAAGTTGTATATAGTTCTGTAAAGTTGTATATAGTTCTGTATAGTTGTATATAATTCTGTAAAGTTGTATGTAGTTCTGTATAGTTGTATATAGTTCTGTTAAGTTTTATATAGTTCTGTAAAGTTGTATATAGTTCTGTATAGTTGTATATAGTTCTGTAAAGTTCTATATAGTTATGTTAAGCTCTATATAGTTCTGTAAAGTTCTAAACAGTTCTGTATAGTTGTATATAGTTATGTAAAGTTGTATATAATTCTGTATAGTTGTATATAGTTCTGGAAAGTTGTATATAGTTCTGTATAGTTGTATATAGTTCTGTATAGTTGTATTTAGTTCTGTATAGTTGTATATAGTTCTGTGTAAAGTTGTATGTAGTTCTGTATAGTTGTATGTAGTTCTGTTAAGTTTTATATAGTTCTGTATCGTTGTATATAGTTCTGTATAGTTGTATATAGTTCTGTATAGTTGTATGTAGTTCTGTATAGTTGTATGTAGTTCTGTATAGCTGTATGTAGTTCTGTATAGTTGTATGTAGTTCTGTAAAGTTGTATGTAGTTCTGTATAGTTGTATGTAGTTCTGTAAAGTTCTATATAGTTATGTTAAGTTGTATATCGTTCTGTAAAGTTCTATATAGTTCTGTATAGTTGTATATAGTTCTGTATAGTTGTATGTAGTTCTGTATAGTTGTATTTAGTTCTGTATAGTTGTATATAGTTCTGTATAGTTGTATATAGTTCTGTATAGTTGTACATAGTTCTGTAAAGTTGTACATAGTTCTGTAAAGTTGTACATAGTTCTGTAAAGTTGTATGTAGTTTTGTATAGTTGTATGTAGTTCTGTAAAGTTGTATGTAGTTCTGTATAGTTGTATGTAGTTCTGTAAAGTTGAATGTAGTTCTGTATAGTTGTATGTAGTTATGTATAGTTGTATATAGTTCTGTATAGTTGTATTTAGTTCTGTATGGTTGTATATAGTTCTGTAAAGTTGTATTTAGTTCTGTATAGTTGTATATAGATCTGTAAAGTTCTATATAAGTATGTTAAGTTGTATATAGTTCTGTAAAGTTCTATATAGTTCTGTATAGTTGTATATAGTTATGTAAAGTTGTATATAATTCTGTAAAGTTGTATATAGTTCTGTATAGTTGTATTTAGTTCTGTATAGTTGTATATAGTTCTGTATAGCTCTGTATAGTTCTGTATAGTTGTATATAGTTCTTTATAGTTGTATATAGTTCTGTATAGCTCTGTATAGTTGTTTATAGTTCAGTATAGATCTATACAGTTCTGCATAGTTGTATATAGTTCTGTATAGATATATATATAGTTTTGTATGGTTTTATATAGTTCTGTGTAGATCTATATAGTTTTGTATAGTTGTATATAGTTGAGTATAGATCTATATAGTTCTGTATAGATATATATAGTTTTGTGTAGTTGTATATAGTTCTGTATATATATATAGAGCTCAGTATAGATCTATATAGTTCAGTATAGATCTATATAGTTCTGTATATATCTATATAGTTCTTTCAGCGTCAGGATCATGCCAGAGGTGGTCACTGTCCAGCACCATAATCAGCGGAACCAGGCACAAAAATCCCAATATGGCGACCGGGGTTACGCTGGAATAGAAATATATATAAAAATTAGTTTGATTTTTTATATCACTTTCGGTATAGCGTACTGATGTATGCAAGTCCATCCTTATACCGCATACAGAGAGAGAGAGAGAGAGAGATAGAGAGAGAGAGAGAGAGAGAGAGAGGAGAGGAGAGGAAAGGAGAGGAGAGGAGAGGAAGAGAGAGAAAGAGGAGGGAGGGCGGGGTGAGAGAGAGAGGAAAGAGTGGGAGGGAGAGAGAAGAAGCGGGGAGAGAGAGAGAGAGAGAGAGAGAGAGAGAGAAAGAGAGAGGAGAGAGGAGGGAGGGGGAGGGGGAGAGAGAGAGAAAGAGAAAGGGGAAAGAGGAGGGAAGGAGGGAGGGCGAGAGAAAGAGAGAGACAGAGAGAGATCAGAGAGAGAGAGAGAGAGAGGGGGAAGGAGAGAGAGATTAGGGAGGAGGAGACAGAGAGGAGAGAGGGAGGGAGGGAGGGAGGGAGGGAGGGAGGGGGAGGGAGGGAGGGGGAGGGAGGGAGGGAGGGAAGGAGGGAGGGGGAGAGAGAGAGAGAAGTAGGGGAGGGAGGGAGAAAGAGAGAGAGAGAGAGAGAGAGAGAGAGAGAGAGAGAGAGAGAGAGAGAGAGAAAGGTATGGGAGGGAGGGAGAAAGAGAGAGAGAGAGAGAGAGAGAGAGAGAGAGAGAGAGAGAGAGAGAGAGAGAGAGAGAGAGAGAGAGAGAGAGAGAGAGGTTACATTATCTTAAAAAAAGTGAAATCCTAGCACAAAATATAAACGACATTAAGGATCTGCACCCATACAAGTATATTCTAATGAGATATTTGAATCAGGCAGATATATACATTTCAGAAATAAAAGAAAATACATTTTCCGTGTGATTCTTTAATAATATTTCTGATGATAAGACACGATCGATGACGGCCGTCAATACACACCATATAGTGACACGTTGTGCATAACACAGTTTGAAACATTAAGTTAGATCTGATAAGCCGAGACATACACATATCTAATAAGACAAGAAATATCTTATCTTTTTTCTATTAAAAATTTAAACATATCTTGTTAAATATATTTTTTTCATATTTTGAATAAGACAGGCCAATGTTTCAGACATAAAGAGCTAAATGATAGTCTGTGGACCACGTGGTCCAGTGGAAGAGCATCGGGCCCATTATCGGGAGGTCATTGGTTCAACCCACCGCCACTGCTATGTGAAGTGTCCTTGAGTAAGACACTTTATCCGCCATTGGTTCAACCCACCGCCACTGCTATGTGAAGTGTCCTTGAGTAAGACACTTTATCCGCTTAGTACCGGTTCTATCCCGGAAGAGATCGATTTTTCTAATATGTAAGAACTTGTTTCACAATTGATGTAAAATAAATGAGTTTTAAAAAAACACGATAGTCTACTGCAACCACAGCTACGTAAAAAATAGAGGTTAACCGATTGTTTGAATCAACCAATCAGAAATTTTATCGAAAACCCGCAGTTACATTGTTTTTCAAAGAAGAAATGGTCAAGACGTCTTACTTTTCGAAAATCAAAAGTTGAAGATGACAAAGACTATCCAAATACTAAATAGTTAATATTCCAAACGAATTGCAGACAGAAATAAGTTGGGTATTCGTGTTTTGTCTGTCGACATCCAACATGAAAGTAATATCCTGACCAATATAACCTTTTAAGCCTCCAATATTGAAGAGTATTGCACTTAAAAATCAAAAGGTGGAAAACGGCTATCAAACTAGCAAGTGAACGACTTACCCAAGGTTTGCTACGCTATCACTGGTCTCCACTTGACCAGCTCCATCATAGAATATTAACATCATTAATAGAACAGTCACCGGCATCAGTTTGCACACTCTCATAATTAGATACGTGTGATAACGACGCTTTACCGAGATTAAGTCACAATTAGCGCCTTTTACTCGGTTATTCTGCTGCCCTGTTACTGTTCCACTGTCACTCTGTTTCTCTGTTATTCTGTTACTCTGTTATTATGTTACTCTGTTATTATGTCACTCTGTAACACTGTTATTCTGTTACTTTGTTACTCTGTTATTCTGTTATTGTGTCACTATGTTATACTTTTATTCTGTCACTCTGTTACAATGTTACACTGTTATTCTGTCACTCTATGTATCTGTTATTCTGGTACTCTGTTATTCTGTCACTCTATTTCTCTGTTACACCGTTATTCTGTCGCTCTGTTTCTCTGTTTCTCTGTTACTCGACCAAAACGTTCTGTTGAATCTCAGTTTCTGTAGATAGATAGTCGCACACAGCCTGCCATTACACGTGTACGTATTAACATGATCAGATATGTGTGTACATCATACACACTGGTCAGTTTAAGCCACACGCCTTTCAGGAAGTATACTACTAATAAACAGCGACATTTATTAGAGTTCATGTTTAGTAAGGGGATGATGGTTATTGTAATAATGCTGCTGCTGCTGCTGTTGCTGCTAATGATTATGATAATGATGGTGATGCTTATAATGTGTAAGACGACGCTGACGGTTATATGCTACTGATGTTACTCGTCTCACACCACTATTACATTTCCCATAGGGCTCCATTGTAACATTTATGTCCAAAACACAGTGAAAAATAAAAAAATCTGCAATATGTGTCTGGGCTCAAATTATTCACTAGTTCAAGATATGCAATTACAAAGGATAAAAAAGCATACCTTGACCAGGTTTTTTTTTTTTAATTTAATTACTTTTGTGAGACCTATCAATTTCCAGAGTAATAGTATTTCAACTATTCGCACACGATGGCACAGAATTGTCCAGAAAGATGGTATCAGCATCAAATTTGCAGTGGTGATTTCTAAAATACTGACCATTTAACTCATGTTAGGAAAAAATAAATCATTGCAGTACAAAGCCCTAAAAAAAGAAGAAAAAGAGAACTAAAGTTTTATTTCTACCTCCTTCATCTGTAATTCCGGAGTACTCAAGGGAGATAATAGTAGTATGAGTCCTACTGATTATGATACTGCTGCTGTTGATATTGCTGCTGCTGTTGCTGCTGATGCTGTTGATAATGATGGTGCTTATAATGCTCATGATGACGCTGACGGTTATAGTGCTACTGATGTTACTGGTTATGATACTGCTGCTGATGCTATTGCTGATGCTGCTGTTGCTGCTGATGCTGTTGATAATGATGGTGCTTATAATGCAAATAATGACGTTGACGGTGATAATGCTACTGATATTGCTGGTTATGATACTGCTTCTGTTGATATTGCTGCTGTTGTTGCTGCTGATGTTGTTGATAATGCTGATGCTTATAATGCGCATGACGACGCTGACGGTTATAGTGCTACTTATATTTCTGGTTATGATACTGCTGCTGTTTATATTGCTGCTGTTGCTGCTGTTGCTGCTGATGCTGATGTTGCTGCTGCTGTTGTTGTTGATGATGATGATAATGATGGTGCTTATAATGCGTATGACGACGCTGACGGTGATAATGCTACTGATATTACTGATTATGATACTGCTTCCGTTGATATTGCTGCTGCTGTTGCTGCTGATGTTGTTGATAATGATGTTGCTTATAATGCGCATGACGACACTGACGGTTATAGTGCTACTGATGTTACTGATTATGATATTGCGTCTGTTGATATTACTGCTGCTGCTGATGCTGTTGATAATGATGATGCTTAAAATGCGCATGACGACGCTGACGGTTATAATGCTACTTATATTACTGATTATGATACTGCTTCTGTTGATATTGCTGCTGCTGCTGTTGCTGTTGCTGTTGATGTTGTTAATAATGATGGTGCTTATAATTCGCATGACGACGCTGACGGTGATAATGCTATTGATGTTACTGATTATGATACTGCTTCAGTTGATATTGCTGCTGCTGCTGCTGCTGCTGCTGCTGCTGCTGCTGCTGTTGATGTTGTTAATAATGATGGTGCTTATAATTCGCAAGACGACGCTGACGGTGATAATGCTGTTGATGTTATTGATTATGATACTGCTTCAGTTGATATTGCTGCTGCTGCTGTTGCTGCTGATAATGATGGTGCTTATAATGTGCATGACGACGCTGACGGTGATAATGCTACTGATATTACTGATAAATATACTGCTGCTATTGATATTGTTGCTGCTGCTGTTGCTGCTGATGCTGCTGATAATGATGATGCTTATAATTCGCATAACGACGCTGACGGTTATGATGCTACTTATATTACTGGTTATGATGACAATGATGATGACGACGATGACAGTGGTCAAGAAATGTAGTTACATGCTTTTAACAAAATTGAAATCAGTGAAGTGTTTATAATAATGCCTACTAAACCCTATCTGCAGAATTATACACAAAACATATCAAGGACATTTCACAAACGTAATAAAGAACGCAAATAGTCGACCAGCTGCAGATAAGAGTTGCGGCAAAATATATAATAAACACTTACTGATCTTATACTTGACACCGCTCATGTAGCACTATAGAACTTAAAAACATATTGAAAACAATAACATAATTATGGTTGTTATACAATACGAATATACGAGTCGTTAAGCATATGGCCGCAGCTTCATCATTTTTTTTATCCACATTGCCAACACCAGACTGAAATTTAGATGAATTTTTAAGCCAATTCAATCATCATCATCGTCATTGTCATCGTCATCATCATCATTATCGTCATCATCATGATCCTCGTCATTATCGTCATCATGATAATCATCATCATTATCGTCATCGTCATCATTATCGTCATCATGATTATCATCATCATTATCGTCACCATCATGATCCTCGTCATTATCGTCATAATAATCATTATCGTCATCATCGTCATTATCATCATTGTCATTATCATCATCGTTATTATCACAACAAGCAGAAGCAGCAGCAGCAGCAACAACAACAACAACAACAACAGAAACAGCAACAGCAGAAATAATATCACCTACTTTCGTCACAATAGTAAAGTTAAACGATAAGGTCTTGATAAATAATCATTGTTTCTTCTTCTGCATTTTCCTTATTTTAATGTTCATTTTCCTTATTTTAATGTTCATTTTTATTTGAATGGCATTATCGAGGTATTTACAACATTTTGAAAGCATTGTCATGTTTGAATTGTGAATTTAGAAAAAAAATTGAACCTTGAAAATTGGGGTATTAATACATGATTCCGGAAGTCTACTTTCACTTTGTCAACAGTGTACACTCTGAACAGAATTTTTTTTTTATGACACATGACCGCTACTTTTTCTCATCATAGTTTGGTAGTGCAGAGGTTAATAAACAATAAATTGACAAACCTTCAAACTATAATTATTTACTTTAGAATAAAGAACAAAAATCAATGGTGGTGTAACACCTTAATGTTGTTTAACGCCGTGTTCAACACCTGACAGGTTAAGTCAATTCAGTTTATTATTTGGTTATTTTCTCTGATTTTCGTGGTTTTTTTTCTTTCTTTTCTTTTGTGGGCTATTTTTAAAAAAGAATAGATCTCTCCCACAGTGAGACTTTTAAATACTAAAATACCCTATTGGTTAAAGTACAAGCTACAGCTAACATCTATTATATTTCAAACGCTTGCTTAATCAAATGAATCATTGCATATGTTTATAATCAACTGTGTTTTACATCATACCATCTCACTATTGACAATTATGTATTGAAACCTGTTTTATGTTCACACATTCATGGGCCATGTATGGCTTAAATAATAATTATAATAATAAAGAATATATGGTATATCCAGTTTTATGTGTGAAGGACCAACGTCCTTCTGTAAGCAACAGGTAAACTTTGTTGAACCGAGGTGGGCTCGAACGCACGACTCCAGCGGTGAGAGGTCAGTACATTTAGTTATCTTTAAATAAAGTTTTAGTTATACATGCAGTACCACTACACCGTAACTAGTTGTCAGTCTCAACATACCGGACGTCTGGCAACTCTGCCGGAGGGAAGTTCAATCAAGTAATAAAGTATAGAGCGTCATGTAGAATGTGTCATATTCGATATTAAAATTAAATAAAACAATTTAATGCCGTTGTGGCACTTGAACATTGACCTGCGTAAAGGTTCGTGTCTGCAGGCACATTATAGTACACTGTGGTGATCTGTCTTAAAGGGGCACTTGGCACTTTTCATAAAGATTCTATTTTGTTAAAGGGACAGTATATCTGGTAAATGGTAAAATGATATATCATTTCGCATGTTTGAGGCCAACTGTGGCAGAATATATAACTTTTTTAAAAAAAATCCCACTTGTTATGATAGATTTAATAGCAAAGGCTCAAAGGAACTATCTTTTTATATCTTTTCAAGGAAATTTGATGAAATGTTATAAAAGAATATTCATTTTTATTATGTCGCTGTCGTTTAATCAAATTGAATACAACATCGCCCGGCTCCGAGACAGAGGGTTGTATATACAATATTTAATATACAGCACCATACCATAGCCCTGAAATGGAACTAGTAGAGTCCTCTTTTTAACTTTAACTATTAGGGAATAGTGGATTTTTGAATGTTCTAAGACATAGTCAGCCTTCAGATCATTTACCTTTCACTGCAGAAGTCGTGGATTCGAGTCAAGGTCGGTCCAAAAGCTTCTGTGGAAAGTTTACCTGATACTGGTGTCTCTACTCAGGTTCGAGTATATATACAGCTGAGATCGTGTGTGACGTATTTTGTTAAAGATGCCTCACTTATAACGTTTTGTTCAGTATATGGTGGAAAGTGGTTTTTGATGACCATGCATTAACTGATTTCTTCCCTTCTTCAGCCGACGTTTTAAAATTCCACATATGTTGTTGGTTCTTGGTGCGGCATCTGGACTCATTGGTTTCCATTGTTCATGCTTCATAAACTTGACTTCTATGTGTGTTCAGGAACTTCAAACTATTCTTGGCGCTTGACTGGAAGCATTGTCTATATCTTCTATAGTTTCTCGATGCTAGATTAACAACATTAGCAAAAATGTTAATAATGTTAAAATATAACCAGTCTAATAATGCTTATCGGTCACTATTTTATCAAAATTGCATTTACTTCAACACAAATATAAAAAATTATATAAATGAATTATAACATTAATCCATCAATACAATGACACAAAGTCAATTTGGCATTTTTTTTGTGGAATGTTTAAATTTTTATTTACTTTTTTAATGATTGAGTTTCCAGAAAATATATCATTTTCTGCATGATTTGAGCCAACTTTGGATTCATTTGGATGAATATTAAACATATTATGAATACTTGTTGGTTTACGTGTACGTCGATTTTTGCCCGAAGTTTTTTTGTGAAACGCAGTTCTGACCTTCAGGGATTAGTCAATATTTAAAGCTCTTAAAATATAGGACTCCTCCTTTTTTATCGTCTTCAATGTATTTCATAACCATCAATTAATGTATATGTAACATCAACATTTAGTGAAAACCGACTCATTACAAATTGCCATATGTGGTATGTATCTTAATTTACTTATATAAATGACTTATAAGATAGTTGGTAAGTGCTTATATCAGTTCTGATTATGCAAATAAAGATAACTGTAATCTTTGCAAGGCATGACAACCCCCATGATTTTACATTATATGCTAAACGCTTGATATATAGCGCTTGCCAAAAGACGACATGAAACATCATATAAGCGTTTCACTATTTATTTCTCAGGTAATCTATTTGTTATCTTCTATCATTGTAATAATGTACTTAATCATAAGATGTGTGTTAAACCAAACTTAATAAAATATCACTTAGACTGCAACAGTTTAATTAATAACACAACACAGTGAATTTCTGGAAAAAAAAAATTTTCATTATGAACTTAAATGTTATATATATATTTTTGGATAATCATAACTATCATCAAGTTAAATTCAAAATTTCAGCTCAAAAATTCGTAAAATACTGAGATAAATGGAATTAATTAGTAAAAAAACACCCTGTCAAATTGGAA